>CM069859.1:36294193-36411693 GCA_036172795.1 Pelodytes ibericus | reverse complement strand
AAAATCTATCCTATATTCTTGCATAAGTGGTGATGCTACAGGCAGTGAAAATCATATAGTAATATATCCATGCTTCAAACATGAATTAAGATTGCCCATATCACTGTCACATATAGTAACATGCCCACAATTGTAACTGACAATAAAATGGAATAGAACATAAAGCTGTCATCCTGGGATGTGGTAACGTTCCATACCAAACATCTTGTAATGAGATTTGGCACTAATTTTAGTCAGACTTCCATCAGAACTTCATGAACTGTAAAATGGAACTTACTCTGTTGGAATCACAGTATGGGAATAATTAGCTCTTGTTCACAAACAAGGATTTCAAATAAATAAATAAATAGAGACAGAACAGCTCCCTTTGGGACCTTTTACATATGTGCTACCAGTTAGTATTAGTATAGTACCACTGAAAGCCACTTCTATAAATGAGATGCCTATCAAAAGCATGGTTATGCTGCTTTGTGGCCTGGCTCGGCTGTATAACATTTCATTCCTTAAGGCTCAAAAAGCCCAAAGCAATTGACCTTCTTCCTTATTGATTGGCTTGGGTATAGTAGTTTAGATATTTCTGAATGAAAGAACTGTAGAATCGTTTTTCCCAAAACAAGTGATTACTTGATAATCGTTATTACTTTGCGAAATCCAGACTACGTGCAAATGGTAACGAGAAAGGAGTAAATGCAGGGATTTCCTAGCTTATTCTCCTATTTAGACAAATACCGTTTTTGCTCGATTATAAGACGACCCTGATTATAAGACGACCCCCCAAACTTTGGATATTACTAAAAAAAGCCTAGAAAAAACTAAAAGCCTGAATATAAGACTACCCTATAGGAAAAAAGTTCAACTTGTATATATTCACATGGAAATTGCTTTTTAATATTTAATTAAAAAAATATGATATTAAACAAATGCATTTCTTGTTTTTATTTCCTTTTATGTGCCAATGCTGCCTCTCCCAACCCCCCCCCCCCCCCCGCGCGTTGTCTCTCCCTCCCCCCCCCCCCCCCCCCCCCCCACCGTGTTAACCCGCGTGTATCTATTAAGATACACGACAGGTTTACACCAAACTAGCCGGGACATGTTTTTTTAACCCTTGCTTCCGTCAAGTAAACAAAAAGTGAAGTGTGCCTTTTAAAAAAAAAAAGAGATTAGTAAATTGCACAGGACACTTCAAGGCTAGATTGACTGTATTACACTAACATTTATTTATATGGCACCAGCAATTTACACAGCACTAGGTATAGAGAATAAAGTGGAGGTACAGACCAGGTTAGACAAACCGATACATTAGGTAGACAAAATGATATTTGGGAAAACAAAAGAATCAATACATACATAAAATACTCAATCACTTCTGACCACACGAACATCAAATCCCACTACAGACATCCGGAGAGCTCAGTGACCAATTCCTGGCATCCGCCAATGAAGGCACACACTAACATTGCTTTTAGCTGTAGTTTCCTTACAAGAAACAAAACTTGATGCCTCTTTGAAGATACACAGCGAGTTACTTACAACTGAGAGCAGAATTAAATACTGGAACAGTGAGCACTTTTACAGGCTGCCTAGCAGATTGGAGAATTCATTTGCCTCAAATTATAACTGATTTCCTCTATGAAATCTATATACTGAAGGGCACCATGTTACGAAAATAACAAAATACAAATGGACAATCTGGCAAGCCTACATTTAAACATTATAAAAAGTGACGTGTACTAATGCAGTAACTCAAAGAATTATTTTTACACTTGCAAAAAAGGACCAACCTCATTAATATCTACGGTTTGCCAACAATTTATGATCTTGCTAAGCAATGCTTACGGTGTGAATGTAGACATTGTAGAATGTAGAATGTAGAATAAAAACATGTTTACCAACTCTTACAAAATTGCAAACAAAGTAAATATACAGTACATACCTGCATTAACTTTCCTGGCTCTATCTCCTTTGCTACATCACTATATACATATGAATTACTAGAGTAACATCTCACTTTCCACTACCTTGTGTACTGGTCTGTCTCGAAAAACAGATCATAGAAGGGAATTATAAGTTGTTGGTGCTATATAAAAGAAAAAAATGGTCGCTATATAATGTAATCACTGCAATCCGGTTAGCATAATGACGGCCAGAGGCTAAATTGCTGGCGTGTACCTTAGAAAGTACGTTCCAGAGTATTCTTATACTAGGGCCATTTGACATTTCACAGTGAAAAGAAAATGTTGTGTGCCTCTTTAAGGATCACTAATGTCTGTGGTGTCTCTGGTTTACCAGCAGTAATAGAGAGCCTACAATAGATTTATAGCATTCTCTGCCTTGATACATCAATCCCTTCAGGACAATTTACTTTGATGATCTTTTGGGACAAGAGCCATTGTACTACTTTTAACTATTTAAACATGTGTTTAAACAAAAGTGCACACTTGCTTCGTCAATGAATGCCCACAAAATACATATTGGTTTTCTAAAGGACAGATAGGGGCTTTGTATGAGGCTTAATATTTTGTGTGCTGTATAACATTTAATAAAACATATAAAAATGAATTTAAAAAGTGTTGTTTTTTTCTGGGACACAGTATCTCTCTCTCCCGGACACAAGATCAAAGTGTGTCAGTGAGGAAGAGGCAGGATTTTGGCCATCCAGTTCTGACAATTGCATGTGATCACTGTAATTGATTCTCACAGTGGTCACATGAATACTAAAAAAATAATGGTTGAGTCTGATAACTCTTAAGGCAACAGGGCACCCACCCCTAGAACTCATACATTTTGGGGTGGATGGAACTGGATAATGACAAACCCCTAGGTTTGATAAAAATCCTTTCTGCAACTGCTGAGACAGTTTGTGACTGACCCTTTTCTGGTCGTTCCTGGACCACCCCTTACCCAATTTGCAATTTTATAAGGGTGGCATCATTGACAGGCCAGTGCAATCATCACTTTAACCGCCCATGGTTTGGCGACTTTCTTCTTCTTTGCTGAATGGCCTCATTCGTGAGGCTTCCAGGAAAGCTGCAATGATAGAAACATAGAATGTGTCGGCAGATAAGAACCATTCCGTCCATCTAGTCTGCACAATCTTTTTTTTGAGTACTTTTACTAGTCCCCCGTTCCCGGTCTTATAGCTAGGATAGCCTTGTGCCTATCCCATGCATGCTTAAACTCCTTCACTGTGTTTACCTCTACCACTTCTGCTGGCAGGCTATTCCATACATCCACTACCCTCTCAATGATGCTGATTTTAAAGTGCTCATGAAGGGGTTCACTTCAATAACATAAAACCACTAAAAAATAAAAAGCTGGTTTAAACCTTTAACAATCATAACTCCAAAAAGGCTATGTCCTGCAAATGCCTTCTTGCTCTAGCCACTGATCAGTAAACGGTTAAATGAAAAGAAAGTAATAACGGCCGAGCACCAAGTAACATCTGTCAGAGAACGAAATGGTTCGGCCCACAGTGATTTCCCTTCTGCCAGCTACTTTCATATTTCAGGGTGGTCTTCTAACCATTTTGATAGCACTGCTATTGCCAGGGAAGCTAAATGAAAACAGGTGCGATCAAAATTCAAACTGAAGATTTCGCAGAGCTTCAAACTACCTGAAGTCATGTTTCCATAAACTCGAAAAATAAATTGCTAAAATATTTATTTTTTTTAACAGGAAAAGGATTATAATTTGCCTGTGGACCATCACATTTTAACTAAAGAAATTCCGATTGATTGGAGATTTCTTTTTGAATACAATTTTATTTTTCCTTTTTTTTTTTTTTTTTTTTTTCTGTTCCCAATAAAAACACATTTATTAAGTATTCAGTATGGACCAGAGACTTACCCCTCCTGGGCAGCAGTCAGGAATCAGTTTAAGGTTCAAGCCATTATCTGGTTTTCTTTTTGGAAAATAAGTTAGTTAGACTCCTGGGTCCACTTGGAAATACTATATGTACAAGTGGACCCAGGAGTCTAACCAAAAGAGATCTTATATTACACTAGCATAAGGGATTATTATATTTTGGGAGATCAAATTAATTTCAATATGAATCAAGACTATGGACCGCCCAAATTACGACTGTATCTGAAAGTAATCACAAAGTGTATGAAAGGTAAATCATACCTTGAGGTAGTTCTAAACAATGAATCCTTAGAGTTTGTGGCTAAATAAAAAGATATAGCTACCTAAAGATGCATTCCATAAAAATGGCCGCCGGGCGGCAAGCTGAGTGTGGTGGGATGTAACTGTTTAGTGGCCATCTTTGTAACTCTACCTATATATAAGGTTGCCACCAAGACAGTATTTTACTGGTAGGACGGTAAAAAAACAAAACTGGTTTGAACAAAAATTACATCTTTGGAGGCAATGGCATGACTGGAAATAGTTTTTATTTTTTAAAGAAAAGATGGTAACCTTTCCTCAATGACAAAGGACTAACATTCAACATGAAAAATTTATTTTAAGGGTAAAAAAATACTAGCAAAATTTGCTAGCACTACATTCCTTTTCTTTTCTGTTTTATTCCTATAAAGAGCGTCTCGTTCTCTCTCACTGTATTTAGAAATTTGATGCAATAGCCCTCTGATTTGTAGGAATAGGAAAACTTGCCCCTACAAATACATTCATGCATATGGCAAAACCTGGGAAGGTCCGCTGATTATCATTAAAAATTGTCTATCACAGGAAGGGCCAGATCAGAAATTGGAGGGCTCCTTACAGACCAAATGGTCTGGACACCCACCTGCCCCATTTCATGTCTCCTTTCATTACCATTATTCCTTGCCATAGCACCAACTTGCACATCCAGGATATGTCCCAGAACACCAAGACATGCACCACCACCCATACTGCAGACCCAGGGCTTACCCCATCACCCACACAGCACACACTAGATGCTCCGCAGGACATGCCCTATGACCCACATTGCACACCCCAGACTTACCCCAGCACATGGAATATATATATGTCTTTATATTTTCTCCCTCTGTACATGTGGCTCAGTTTTGGTGTGTTACATTTATACACACATATACAACATATATACACATACACACTACTAGAGGACTTTCCCATGATAAATGGCACATATTTGTTCTTAAAAAAAAAAAAAAAAACACAACCCTACAAGTGGGGGGGAAAAGCACAATCAAACAACTATCAACTACCATTCAACAGCACTTTGCAATTTATGTATTAAGTGAACCACTACTTTGAAAGTAATATCCAAACTTTAAACATTGCTGTATTAAGCCTTTATGTAAATATCTCAATGGGCCCGTGGTGCAGTCTTGGAGCAGATTAGCACTTACAAGAATGTGAGTTATGCTACAAAAAATATACAGAACCTCCTAAAAAGTAACCAATATCCAGTTATCCTTCACTTATCGTAGCTAAAGTTTCATGTTAACCAGCGTGTGTGTAATTTTACAATTACAGTACTGATTCTCTGCTTACTTTGAAAGTGATTAATCAAAGTCAAGGGAAAGCCAACCATCAAATGGGGCATGTTTCAGATTTCCTAGTTCTCTGTGTGTGTGCATGTGTATATATAAAGGAGGAGAGAAGAAGGGATGAGCTTATTCCATTTAATCAAAACAGCATTTGCAAACACAAAATAAATGTATCCCATTTAATACCAATTAGCCTCCAATTGCGGTCTGACGTTTGCATGTTTTGCTCTCTCTGTTCCTGCTACTTGATTACACATTCCAAGCTTAATCTTTTCCTTAAAGCCCGCACAACTGATAAATGCCAATATATACTTTACAGCTTCCTATTCATAATGCAGAAGCCGCTGCTCAGAATGAATTCATGGCCTCCTGGATATCACTGTTCTTAGGGGACCAATGCATATTACTAACATGTTACTAACCTTTAATGTTTGTTCTTTAAATGGTTGTCCTAACATTTATCTAAGCCGACCTGCCACCTGAAACATTACTTCACATAAATCACTCTACAACAAAAATACTAACAGTCATAACATTGTCATGTAACCAAGCTCGTGTAATTAGCAGGCAAAGATATGACTGACTCTAGTGTAAACATGACATTCATAAACACTACTCTAAGATAACTAAAGGGTTTTTTTTTTAAATTGTGCCAGCCAATCAGAACCTGGAATTTTCCCAGCTAAGTAGAATGCCACTGTACAAAGGGGAAAATGATGCACTATGCCCTCTGTGCCCAACTAAAAATGACTGATAATTCAAGCGTTCGAAATCTTACAGTTTTTATTAATGGCAATATTTTAAATAGGTTTACAACAGGTTTTAATTGATGACTTATTTTAATACATTTGTCAGTAAATTTTTAAAAATGTTCTACAATTATAGCTCGTCTATAAAAGTAGACCTTAATTATACAATAAACACAAACAATGCAAACATATATGAAATAGAACCAATGTATCTCACAAAAACATAGCACAGGAATTACTACAAAACCACTGGGTCGCCACTATACATAGCCAGAGTGCCCATAATGCAACCTATGCCAGCCAAGGTTCTTTCAAGACCTAACAGAGATTGCTGGTAATGAATTGTATTAAACCACATTAAGAGGGTAAAAAATATAAAAGAAAGATCATTTAAAACGTGAATAACTCCACAAATAAGGGGCATTGTATGGTTAACACCACAAGGATTATGCAAACTTGACACGCCTTCTAAAGACAATACTGGACACAATTCACATGTGTAATCAACTTACAAACACAATAATAGACATAACTCTTTCCATTGCCAAAAACTGTTGAACAAGCCAAAGAATTAGGAGAAGAGAAGAAGTCTTTCAAGGATGAGGAAGGTCAATTAGTTGTGCCCCATGTATAAATTGAATGAAATGTTTATTTGTTAATATTTTTTCAATAATACAAGTGTTAAAGTAAAACTTTTTTTATGTGTTATTGATTAATGTATCATTATTTTCAGGGACGTTTAGATATTAAGAAATATATACTATACATATTTCACGCACAACCTGTAAGAAGTATCTATTCTTTTTCATTTGTTTATTAATGATCTCTCAGTGGGCATAGGAATCCATGTCTCAGTGTTTGCAAATTACACAAAAGTAAGTAAGGTAATATTGTCTGAAATAAATTTGTGTTCACTACAAAAGGATTTGGACAAACTGGGTAACTGGGCAGATAAATGGCAAATGAGATTCAATGTAGACAAGTGTAAAATTGTGCATTTTGGGTACAATAATAAAAACACAACATATAGTTTAAATGGCGTTTCCTTGGGGAAATCAATGAATGAAAAAGATTTGGTAGTAATTATAGACAACACACTTAGCAGTAGTGCACAGCACCAGCAGGCAACTGCAAAGGCCAATGAGATTTTGGCATGTATTAAAAGGAATATTAACCCATGGGAGGAAGATATTCTTTTACAAGTCCATGGTAAGACCCCACCTTGAATATGCAGTTAAATTCTGGACACCTTGTCAAAAAAATAAATAAAATACATTATGGAACTAGAGAAGGTGCAGAGCAGGGCTACAAAACTAATAAGGGGAATGGGAAGTTTCAGTTATAAAGAAAGGCTAGAAAAGTTAAATTTGTACGCACTAGAGAAGCAGCATCTTAAAGGGGATTTGATGTTATATCATATATGTACAATGCCAATACAAAGGGCTCTTTAAAGACTTGTTCATTAACAGAACAGTACAAAGAGTTCACCAGCTAAGACTTGAGGAAAGGAGATTTAGTATACGTCAGCGGAAGGGATTCTTTAATAAAGGTATGGAATTCACTGCCTAAAGAGGTGGTGCTAGCAAACACAATAGATGCCTTTAATAGGGGCCTGGCTGTATGTCAGAGCATAGAGGGCTATGCATGTTTGTAAAGGTATTAATATTTATTTAGTGCTTGTTGATCCAAGGAGAAATCTGATTGCTTTTTGGAGTCGAGAAGGAATTTTTTTTCCCCATTGAAAGCAGAATTCAAAATTGCTGAAATAGGGGGGGGGGTTTGCCTTCTTTTGAATCAACGGTGGTAAACAAGGATTAGGAAAATAGTTGAACTCTATGGATGCAAGTCTTTTTTCAACTAAACTACTATGTAATTATAAAAACATGAAAATAACAAAGTAATGTGAGGGAGAGACACAGGGTGGCTCTTGCACAGAAAATAATAATAATCAATAAAAAAATATTCCATAATAATTCAGCAGTCCCTTTTCGTCAAAACCACCACCACACATTTAAAAAGTACAAAACACAGATTCATTACTTATTTTTGCAATAGATTCCGTTTAAATTACACAAGAATTGAAACATCTATAAGATACATAATATGTTCTTGTGTATTTTGGCAGGTGAAAGCCATGCTAAGTAAGGCAAACATCTGGAATGTTTTCTTTAGGCAGAGATTTGCACAGTTAGAAGGAAGTATTTATAATCTGTCCATATGCAAACTGCTTTTCTTAGCTAGGGCTAATTATTCATATTTAAACTACACAATTCAGATCACAGTCAAACAATGCTGCACAAATATGTACAGTGATTCAATAGCATGACAAGACTATGTGAGGTGTTTCACACCTCATAAATGTAGATTAAAACACAAATATTTGCATTTACGGTATTTAATGTAATATGGCTTGACAGGAGGTGTATGTCTTACTTTTTATTTAGTGTAAGATTTCATTACTTCTAATTCCTTTAAAACAAAAAAAGAAATCAGTAAGTAATTCAGACTTTAAAAATATTTTAGCAAAATCACTCCCTGTTTCAAAGTCAAAGGAAAAACATGTTCTTCTAAACACATAGTTGCCAACAGTGCCAAATTTCCCCAGACAGTCCTGTGTTTTGAGGTCCTTTCCCAGCATTACTACTGCACATGCACACAGAGCTTTACGCTGTGCACAGGTAGCATTATGTTTAAATACACAGCCTATGTGGTCCAGACACCCAGTGTATGTACCGGGTAGACTGGAGATCAATCTCGCATTGTCAAGTGAGGTGACCCATCGGTCAGGTAACCCCATCCTTTGTCCCGGGACTACACTCCATTCGTTGGCAGGAATGCTACACAAAGATTCCAGTTATATTCAATGGCTGATTTGAGGGACAATTCCTGGATCAGTAACAGGCCATTTGCCCAAATAATTCCATCCAAAAACAAAATACCATGTCACCAATGTGAGAATTGATTACATTTTAAAGTGAAGAAAACTCTGAAGACTCCCAAATGGCAAAACGCGCAAGATGTGCTTTCCTCGTGCTGCTTTGATTTTAAGTACGCCTAAATAAAGTGCCTTTTTTTATACTTACACCATGGATTTTATTTAATGTATTGTCTGGGAGTTTGAGGTACACAGGTTCATTCACTCAATTTTGTTTTATATGTTTTTGTACAAATGAGGGGTGGTGTCTACAGTGGCACTATATATCTAACAAAGCCAGGTGACTAACTCAAAGTGCTTTTCTATTAACTATATAACATATTATACATACATCATAAACACTAACTATATACAGTGTGTATCTAATGTGTGGAAAACAAACTCATAAGATGGACTTTTTTTTTTTTATGAACATGCAAAAATAAAAAAGCCACCAGACTTCATTAAATTTAAAGTTTAAACGTTTCATTGAAGAGGGAATATTCTTCATGTAAAATATCACGCTGATCTCTTTTAAATGCTATTGACATTTTTGCTCTATAATGTATAGTTCCTGAGATATGTTAAACATTGGAAACACCTGAGACTTGGGTTCCTGATTTACAGTGGACTGCTTGCTGGAATGATCTTCCAGCATTGGCTGAACATACTGTCTGTTACCATAGAAAATTCTACTGATTTCCAAGGAAGACACTTAAAGGGAGACAGCCATCTAGTCCTGCCCACTTGTGCTACACAGGAGCCAGTAAGAGTGCAGGGGAGTATCTTATGACATGATCATGCAGGCTTTGGCCACAGTTGTAAAGTGAGACTTGCTGGAAGATTTTGGAGAATGTTGCATCATAGGTACAATTCTCAAAATGTAGGCTTTGAATCCATTTGAATCCATTCAAACATAGAAGAATAAAAAAACTGTGGCATATGTCTTTTATATGTGTTTGTTTTAAATGCACAGGTAATCTAGTTACAGCTTATGTAAGCGGTAGAGTCCCTTTAAATATTCTATGAATGACTGTTTGCCATGCTAAACATTTACTCAAAGAAAAACGAAAAAAAAGCAGGAAGACTGGCAGCAGTCACAGTAGAAAACAAGTGATGTCATCAGAGGATTTCAGGGGCCAGAAAACATGGGAAGACGCAAGCATAGGAGAGGGTGGCCCTTCTGACAATTCTAAGGTCACTGTAGTGTTCCATCCAATGAGACAAAAGGTAATAATTAGGACTATATTTTTATTGGATGAAATTCTGTTTTTTTTTTTTTTCTTTTACTCCCACTTTAAAAAGCAGCAGTTATTTTTAAAGTTTGGTGGCTTTTTAAAGAGACAAAAGGAGTGGAACTAGTATGAGGCTAAATGGACATGTACTTTTTAAGGAACATGCCACTTTATCCTCTAAACCGCAGCCATGACGCTTCCATTGGAAGTATCAGGGTTGTGGCTGTTGCTTTTGAATGCCACCAACAGAGGAGACCTTAAAGGGACACTAAACAATATTTTTCACTTGAAGCACAAGTGAAATTTTAATGTATATATATTCAGAAAAATTGGTTCAAAATAGCTCTTCCAAACAAAAATTCTGCTAAATCATTAAAGCTACAGTACACCTACATATAACATTTAAGATGAAATAAATATTCATGGTTAAACAAACCACATTTTAGTGCTAGAGAAACGAGACCGCCCGGTTTTTGCCGCCTCTGCAGCCATCGTTGGCGATATTCTCTTCGCTTCGATTTTCTTCCAAGCATGCGATCCAACACTGTTATGGGAGCACATGCAAGGTTGCAGGGGAGGCGCTTCTCACAGTGCGAGGGGGAACAGAGACTGCCTGCTCCGCCCCCTCGTGTACCGCACTTCTATCAGAGAAGATCGCCACTGAGTGAAAACTGGTGCAGGTACTGCTTGTTTGGGCGAAAATGTAGTAATGCGAAAATGTAGTAAGTTTCCTACCAGTCTATATTTGAATTCCGTTTGTCTAATTTTTCTAGTAAAGGACTACTCCGTTTTTTATTTCTGCAGTACGTTATGCAGTCCGGCTCCTAGGACTGAATTAAAATTTGTCAAGCCCAGACACAAGCCCTTTTTTTATTTATTTATTTTTAAATAAATGGGTTGTGCTGAAGCAAAGAACGCCGGCACAATCCAGACTTTAGAACAAGTGCGTCTAAACTCTAAGTCACTAGCAATTTACATCGGCGCACGCAGAGATGATGCCAATTTAGGCACCATTTATGCACGCGGCACCATTTTAAACCACCCCCACGTTAGGAAATGGTTCCAATTTTTTTTTCAATTCTAAAAAAAAAATTTTTTTTAAATAAACCGTTGTCGGGAAGCTTTTGTTACTTCAATTTCTTCAGCCACAAACATCCAGCTGTCATGTAACTCCTGTGCCTCTACACGCTTGTAATTTAGGTTTCTTTCCATGAGTAACTGTAGTGTCGTTATCAAAAGGAAGTAATGCTTGTTTGCAAGGAATCCATCATTTCCTCTCTGCCAAAAACACTTGTTTAAAGAGTCATGTAAGATTTCTATTTAAAGCCTTCGCTTGGCCAAGTAGGAAATGGCCTGCTGGCAATAGATTAACTTTGTGGCAGTGCCAACCAGCCTCCAGCGAAACAGTATGTAGGATCATTTCAACATGCATTCCCAAGGAACAGAAATCATACTTAACATAAATACTGCACAACATGGCCCACTGCCAGCAAAAGCAAAGAAAATCTGCCCTGGCTTTCATGCTTCCCTTTATCAGTCGAACGCCATAACTCAAACAGAATCTAAATAAATCAACACATGTCCAGGAAGCTTGTGAGGTCAGCTCAGATATGCGTGAAATAAGTGATAGAGATGGGGGGGTTGCGGAATTGGAGTATTTTGGGGTAGAAGACCTGAAACAGGTCAATAACAGGAAAAATGATTTGATCACAAAATGGTAAGTACAGTTTTGCAATGGATTGCAGGTGAGCAAAAATGAAATACATAATGCAATCAAGATAATGTTCATTCCTTTCTTACACTATCAATTAAGAGTAGAACAATAGATCTCCAATACTGTTTGAAGAGCAGTGTATGTCATGTCAGAATGATCAGACTGTTTACAGGCTATTGGTCAGTGCAGAGGTTTAAAAACGACATATCTCATGGTTTTTGGTTAATCAGTGGAAATGCCAAATGCAGCATATTCACAAATTGCTAATGAATTACATCTAATCGAATAGACAAAAGATAAACCTCAGAGTGATAGGTAAATAAAGCCAAATGAATAAATCTATGGCAAAACGTGTATTACCCGAAATAACTATAACTATATCTCAATGACCCTTTTTCTGTCGTTATTATTAATAACTCAGTTCATAAACATGTCAGATAATCTAGTAGTGATTCTACTTACAGAGCCAGACCAGATGTTCTTTTTTGGGGAAGAGCTAAAGTGCTACCTGCAGGCAGATCGACAGTGAACCTGTATTTTTATAGTTTGTGGCAAGCTGGCTGCATGGTTTGGGACCTTTGGTGTACAATACTTTAGAATTTGCTTTTATTTTTTTTTTATTTTTTTTACAAAATAACAAATACAGAATCCTGGAGCCCAGTTTAACTGGTTGTGGGTGGTAAGTAGTGATGAGAACCGCAGAGCTTCCTATCTACTAATAGAAGCAGAAGGTAAGAGAAATACAATGATTATGATAAAGCAATGGTTTTAATTACAAAAACTGTAAACATTTCGAGATTACCGAAACCAATAAAAGAAAAGTTACATTTTATATAGGGTGACAGGTTCACCAATTAATCAATGAGGAAGCGGGGAGGGGGGATAAGGTCTTTTATGGTATTTCTTACATTTGTTTAGTTTGTTTTTCGTTTAATTTTAGACAAATGCGATCCCATAAATATTCTAGATAATAAAACTAAGCCCAGTGAAACCGGAAATGGACATATGTACTTACAGTTATAAACAAAACCTGTTGGGTGAGGTGCTCATAATGCTCTTTTTCTTTGTTTGTTGTTGTTTTACTCAGTCTTTATCCATTTTGATTATTCTATCTCTAAATTTATCTAGCACATAAAAAAGGTAGGCCTACCTTATATTCACTTATGGGGTGCATGTGGGAGGAAAGATGGCAGGGCAAGGAACACGTATTAACAAGGAAGTCATGGAGCCTTGCAAAGAAAATGACGATCTCCTGTATATTTTAAAGACCTCTCTTGTTTTTCGCTCTGTGTGTCATCATAAAGAGAGAAAGTGCCTCAGTGCTGGCCTTGAATGTGATGAAATTTACATTTCCTTGAGATGATTCTATCTGCGGTGTTCTGGAATACCTGAAACATTCGGGCATTGGACGAAGGCAATCTACTTCCTTTAGTCAATTGCTTACCATAGTATGGTGGGGAGTGTTTATAGAGGCAGGTAGACCTAGACTAATCAAGGAGATATCTCCAAGAGATATATGCAGTCACCCCACACTTTATTATGATATTTTTTCTTATTTTTATATTACTCACCAATGAGTTAAGAGGAGGCTGCCATTTCTGTGCTTATTTTGTCTCCTACTTTTAGGCACCTCAAAACATAATTACATTTATGGCTAAAACACTAGAATGGTAAGTTGTGTTAAAGAGCAATTAACTCTTTTCCTCCTTAGAGGAAGCAATCTTTTAAAAAATGTGTAGATTTCCCCCAAGTAAACCAGATGTGGAACTTTAACGATACAGGCGGTTTTGCTATCGCCTGTGTCTCAGTGTTAGCATGTAGACGGCAAATCAGAGGGGTCTGAATGTAGCGGGGGTCTCATTCTGCTCTAGCTTATGCAGATAGGTATAGTACTAGAATTACCTATAAACTGGCCAGTGTTTAAAAATATAAACATTTTAAATAAATATAAAAACAGACCATGGGTGTCAACATGCGGGTCCCGGCTGTTGGTGGACTAGATCTCCTATACTCCCCTGCTAGTCTCTTAGCATTATAAGTATTGTGGGGGATGTAGGGAATCAGAAGTCGGAGGGCTGCAGATTGACATCCTTGATACAGGTCTCTTATGATGTTGATTAATGTACTTATTTTGGATATCAGTGTTATTTTTTAGGCAATATGAGAATTATGAAATCATTTATGTTCAAATTGACATTCAAATTGATATTTGTGCCTCAACTAAAAGTGTTTTCTAAAAAGCACAATGGAGGCATAGCTCTCAAAGAGACTAAAGAACACTCCAAAAATTAATAAAAACAAGGTATCTGTATTCTATTCATGGCACTGTCATAGAATTAAAAATACAAGAGCATTTTTCAGGGTTGTTTCCATTTAAGAGTACTTAATGCATTACAAATCTAATTAGCTATATTAAACGAGCTCTAATCCCTCAAAACGACCGCTGACCTTTATTTTAATGGTTATCATCTCCTAAAATCCATGTTGAAAATTACCCCGTACTTTTTCGTAACCGGTGCATCTAAATGCAATTAAGTGGCTTGAGTGAATCCAGCTGTTCGGTGGATGATTACATTTAACTTGAAAATATTACACTGAAAAATCAAGCCAGGGCAATCAAATAATTAATCTGTAATCAATATAGCCTTCACAATGAACGGATTTTCCGTTTCATACATTTTTCTTCCACTGATTATGGGGGTGGAGGGTAACACACCGCACCTTGTGCCCATCATGGTGCTGGACGTATTTCCTGCTCCATAACATATGATGCAGAGAAAGTCTGTATCTCCTTAAACATCAAGTCATTAGGCATTTTAAGAGGTCTTTGGGGTCTATTTACATAGCCATGACTTATAGGAAAAGGGTTCAAGTGAAATTCAAGAACAAAATATATACATACTCCAGTACCAATATATATTTATATGTATAGACAGATCGTTTCAGACAATAATAAGTATTATTAAATGACACCTTGCACTTCTTAACTCGCACAAACCAGTCGGAATTAAAACATGAAAATCTTAATAAAGTTCAGACAAAAAAAAAAAAAACAAGATAGTTTTGTTTCAATACAGAACGCTTATCAATATGATAATCTAGGTTTTACTATTCAAGATAAAAGTTCCATTTTGGAACACAAACTGTTGTTTTCTTTCCTGTCTCAAGTGGATGTTTCAGTGAACCAATTAGTTATGTTTGCACACACACATATTTATAATCTATATTACATGTATATTTATATATTCACACATTGTGTTCTAGAACGGGCATGACAAACCCCACGAGTTAAAGTCGTGGCTCCACAAAACCCTTCTGTTAATTCCCAACGTCTTTGATTACTTTATGCAAGTACGATTTCTCTGGATCTTAGAAATAAGTACGCTGCCTGCTAAATGGGTCTCTTTCTCTCCTAAAGTCTCAAATATTTGTCTAGCCCTGTTTAAGCAGTATATATATCGGTCACCACAAAGACTTTAGCCTGTCTATGTTGAGCCTAAACACGACTGACAGCCTTTTTCTATATACCCTAGGACACATCCCATACTAGTTTTACATATACCATACACCTGAAGCCACTTTAACACTGCCACGTGCAGTGCAAGACTTTGAATATGCCCACAGCTACCCCTTAGGAGCAGACTCATCAGCATAATATTTTAAGTTGAATACTTAACATATTTCAATAAATCCTGTCAGACCCATATATAAATATATATCTTTCCACGCGCACACAGTCTCGGAGTCTATGTCTAAAAATGTTTAAAGTTTATCCATTAACAACTCAGCAATGTTTCGCAAACCTTGCTCAGTCCCACAGGAAGTGATGGGATTGGGTTTTTAAGCATTATAACCTTGTTAACTCGTTTCCTTATTTCCACTGGAAATCTTTTACCACAACTATGTTCAAAAACCAACAATGTATTTCTGCGACGTCTTACACATCCCACTGTTCTAGTAGAAAAAAAATACAAGATGTTTCTGAATAAAACATCCTCTGGCCCAGGCAACTGCATGTAACCCCATGTCCCCTAAAAACCCGACCGTGAACTCATATTAAAAAATACACTCCACTTTGTAAATACCCAATTCCACTTACGGCAGATATATCAGTCATCACTGCAGTGTATCAGTAATCAATGCAGAGTTTAGAACACCTATGTACACATTAAAGGAGCAGTTTCATCTAGCGTTTTCTGTATGATGAACATGTTTTTAAATTTAGTGACATCACGGAAAGGGAGTACACAGGATATGGGCTGGTTTACTCTGCAATAGTTTCCATGCTCCCCTTGTGAGAAAGTGCTGTTTTTCTGTTGAATTCCACTGTTTCAAGGGCTTGGAACGCAGGGAGCTTGGTTTTACCAAGCTGTGTGTGTGTTTTGATAATACAAGAAGGAGGGCAGCACTGTTGTTATAGGAACAGCAATGAACTCATATAAAACCTTATATATACAGCTTTTAGAATATAGGAAGTTGTTGTTTTTCCTGACTTGTTTTCTCAAGAAAACAATGTGTCATCTTGAGAAAACAAGTCTGGAAAAAAAATTCTGTGCTGTACTTTTATAACAATGAAGGCATTACCACCCCTAAACCTATAAATATGTTTATGAAAGCTGTGGTTGCATATGTACATGCAAAATTATATGGTGTGATTATTGGCAGGCCATGATTGAAATGTGTACCCTAAATGTTAAAGCATTTAAACTTAATGTACAATATTTGAGTCATGTTATAGGTCAGTGGTCACATATTATGTTTTGGGGAATTTCATACTGACATACACACACACTATCACACACACACACATACACACACACACACACTGACATACACACACACACACACACTGTCAGTTTTTAACTTACCTGCTGCAGGCTTCTCTTTGCTTTGAGCTCCTCGTGTGAAGGAGGGACTGAGCCAATCACAGGAGGCTTCTGAACTCTCAACCAATTAGGAGAGTTAAGAGGACTCCCCTGATTTGCTGAGACCTCCTTCTATCAAGCTCTCCCAGGGGAAAAAAGACTGCTGCATGGAGTAGCAAAGTGCTGCCTCTGCCCCATTAAAGGGCCGGCCCTGTGTACATGAATATATGCCATCTTGGAAATATACTGGGGCAGGGTGTTGCTGTAAAACCAGCTTTTTGATGCAATGAAACCACTTGCTCAGTTTTGATTTTGTCAAAGATGTGTCTATAAAATTATACATCTATAGAGGAATGTCAGGAAAAGGTATGGCTTTCATGAGAAACTTCTAATTCACATCCTGCTCTATTCAAGGAAGCCTCGATGAATCTGATTTCTTAGCAGATATAATTTAATTCTATTTCCCCCCATTTAAATAAAACAAATTTCAGAAAAGGATATGAACAGGTGCCAGATATACAGCAATTAACCAGAGTTTGAATCTGTCCGGTTGAAGGCAAAGCCAAAATAACATTGGCTTGCCCACTTTAAAGAGTGCGTTTACAGTCCTTCTCTTTGGTTGTATGTTTCTGCTTAAGAATAGTACAAACCAATAACAAGTACGTCTAAGCTACAGTAACCAAATGCATGTGCCATCCTAGCAACAAATCCATTAAATTCAATATAGGCTAAATGAACGAGTATGTTTGGGAGGAAATATACACTGCCAATTTGTACACAGAATGAAATTTTAAAAAAAAATCTGTAAGGCCAGCAATTAATAAAATTATGTTTAGATGTAGTGTGATGTGTCAATGACATATTTACCCTTCAGCAATTACTAATGCTCTCAATTGCCATCTTCATTGCATGGAATGGCTGTAGGACAGAAATACCAAAACATAAGGAAGACGTCTACATCTCTACCATTTATATTTTACGGTCTATTTTGAGAATTACTGAGCACACCGTGTAACATGATTAAGTAAAAACATGTCTTACTCTCATCGGGTGAATATCTGCATATGGAGGCTTCCCTTCAGCCATTTCTATCGACGTTATGCCCAGAGACCATATATCTGCTACACAATTGTATCCAATTTCTTGTATAACTTCAGGAGCCATCCAGAAAGGAGTTCCAATCACTGTATTGCGTTTGGCCATAGTATCCTGGGGGGGGGAAAAGACAGCATGGGGATATGAGAAGGAGTCAGTGTATTCAGTTATGGTACATTGTATGCGGTTCATCTAGAAATCATCAGTAAACTAGGATTTTAAAGGTAACTTACAGTTAGTTGACCAGCCACTCCAAAATCTGCCAGCTTTGCGTGACCTTCAGTGTTAAGGAGAATGTTTCCAGCTTTAATGTCTCTGTGGATCTTTCTCATAAAATGTAAATATTCCAGCCCCTTCAACGTTGATTTAAGTATTGTAGCAATTTCGTCTTCTGTTAACTAGAAAGAAATCACAGTGTTCAATAATTACGAGATTATTCTATTCATAAACCAAAATTATATAATTTTATCAAAATCAACAAACTCAACAATATTAGTAACAACTGGGCCAAGAATACAATAAAAGGCCTGCTACATCATTTTGTTTTTCTTAGTTTATACTCTATTTGTTGTCTGCATGTCATAAAATAATCACTATCTGTCTACAGGTTGAGTTTTTAAGGTAATGGCAGGGGCCCAGAGCATTTCATTCACGTCACTCATTTGTTAAAGGCTAGATAATATCTGCACACAGTCCACGAACACATGTAAATAAGGGACCTTTAATTGGCATGTGTTCATCAAGGAGATCTCCATTACAGCTGAAAAGAGGGTGAGAATTGCAGTGTGTAATCATAGATTATATTGGCCAGTTTTAATACGCGCTCATTTGTTCATTCTTCTTTAGGTTGCCGTGGTCTTTTTAAAATTTTTATTATAAACATACAGAACAGATGCACATCGGTTTGTCAGAGTTTGCAAAAAAAAGCAGATAGATAGTGCTTTAGGCAGTATAATAGACATGTACAATATAGAATATTAAAAGAAGCCAAATAAATTCACCATAAAATACAAAATTAATATACAAGAAAATCGATGGAGCCATAATTTGGATTCTGGGATTCTTTTCTGGGTTCCTCTTAATTGCTCTGAACCCATGGGTTGAGCTGTTCAGACCTTATATAGTATTTATGTTGTATGCTCGGAATCCATATCTGAGAATCGCTAAGTGGGGGGCCTATAAAACCAAACATCCCATATTTCATTATAAGCTGCAATATTGTCGCCATTGAAGATGGTCGCTTTCCATTAACCCTTGGTAGTTTATTTGGAGTTTAATTTCGGGTATAGCTGGTTCTTGCAGTGGACTTTTAATATACAAGAGATAACACACACCGAGATAAAATGAATCTCATCAAGCTATTTCCTTGTAAACAATACAAACCATTTCTACAGATTATGTGTTATACTGTTCTTGTCTAAAACATAAATCAGCCATATTCCACTGTATTACCTTATACCAGATTGTATAACCAGCTTGCTTCCTAAGTCATGTAAGTCTTAAGGAGGGGGCGATATCAAAAGTTTAAACGCCGCTATTTAATGGTCTGTGTTTTGCTGCTTTAGCTGACTTTGAAACTCTACTACTAGAAGATCTCATTGGGTAAGTAGGGGATGAAGACAAACTAAGCACAAGGAGATTTGCTTGGGGTGGGCAAGTCCTGTTGATGACAATCACATCCTCTATTGAAGTGGCAGTAAATCAGGCAAGCCATCTTCTCTGCCAGACTGACCTATATGGGGGCGTCTGCAAATAAGCAGACTTTGGAGGACGCGAGTGTCCTAGTTCAATCCTACGTAAACCGCAACATCAATATGTTAGAGAAAGAAGATAAAGTCCGTATGTAAGCAAAACAGGGCCAATTTCCTTAAGGTCACTTAACCATTCTGTAGCCAATGAGGAGATCCAGCCAATACTCAGAGCAGCATGCATTCAAGTTGTCTAGCTTAGTGAATCACCCCCACTACTGCAGTCTTCATTAACAGTCATCTTGTTTCCTTAACATTTTTACGCACATAAAAATAGATGGAACAGTGCGCACTGAACGACAAGTCAAACAAACATTCATTTAAAGCCAATGAATATCATACGCCACCGTGCAGTACCAGCACTTTCCTCTAGGCGGAGGTCGGCATGCTCCGGTCTATATGCCTGAATGGTTGAGTGCTGCTGCAGCTATTCCTCCTGTTACAGTCCCCACTTCAAAGTATTGCGTAAGGTCAGACAACCTTTTAAGAAGGCAATCAAATGCTCTGTGGTAAATGCAGATGTTTTTCCCGAGCAGCTGGAAAATGTACAATATCCCTTATCTAGTATGATCAGCAAACTGGGACGTTTCTGAGGTTAACATGATTGCAAATCCGGCCATAACAAAATAAAGACCGCTTCACCTAAAGATTAAAGGAGACAGAAGCACAGGGGCAAACACAATAAAACCATTAACATCAGCTTCGTAGGTATGGCTGGAGGGTGTATGGTCAAGCTGATGGATTCTGAAGGTTTGGGATGGAATTATTTGGGCAGGGAGGTGGTTTTTTCTTACGTAAAGAGACATGTATAATAACATTTAGCCTGATTCAATTAAAACTCTTTCTCCAGATTACATCTGCTTTAGCCCTTCATTATAGATCCCACACAGAATTTGTATTTTTTGAGTAGTTCCTATTTTCATATGACTTTTCGGTTTAGAATATTTGTACAGAACATTTCCTCTGAACTCTTTCAGTTAAAGGACAACTAAAAAAAAAAAAATTCCCCCACTTGTGCTACCAATATAGAAGCACGTGGGAAACATTTAGTACAAGTAGTATAAGGATTAACTGGCATATACTTTTTATAGTCACTTCCAGTTTATCCTCTGCCCAGGAGCTGCCATGCTTGCAGCTGCCATGCTGCTTTAATGTGAAGCAGGCAGGCTGGACCTTAACTAGGTCACCTAAGGTTTAGAGAGAGACCCCGATCCGATAAGCACAGTGAGCCCCACTAGGATTGGCTGTGTCTGCACTGACAGTATCAACGAGTCTGCAGACCAGCGTAAACCAGCGTGTATCTGTAGGTACACGTCAGGTTTACTAACGAGAAGAGGGACACTTTTTTTTTTTTCAAATTTTAGATGTAATTAACAAGTTTATTACAGGCAAATCTAGAAAACTGGAATTGGGAGAGCGAAAACTAGAATCAATGCTTTCTTGCACTTTTTTTTCCCGTTAAAAACTCGGTTTTATTTTCATTGTAAAGAACATTTTCAGAATTACAATATATAATAACCCAAAAGTGACAAGATGTAGTCTGGATATGTAGCCTCATCTAAAATTCGCTTATACGGTGAATGTAAAGAATACCAAATGATTGTAAAATATCTATACATTATGTTAGCAGAATGATAAGTCAATGCCTAAATTAGGAGAAAAACGTGTTTTCCATGTGTCTGTGGAGTCTCCTGCTTATGACATCACCTGTGACTTGATATGGAAATTTCCCATTGAAAACCAGTTAATTTCCAGGTGGCAGGTGATGTCATAAACTGGAGACTCCACAGACACATTGTTCCCTCCTAATTTAGGCATTCTGCTAACACAATGTACGGATCATTGGCAATCATTTTTTATTCTCTACATCAGGGGTGGCCCTCCAGCTGCTGATGAACTGCATCTCCCATAATGCTGTTTCAGCTAAGAAGCTGGCAGGGGGGTAAAGGGAAATGTAGTCCTGCAACATCTGGAGGGCCACAGATTCCCCACCCATACTCTAAATCCACAGTAAAAACAATGTTTCTGTGATCCGGTCCCTTTAATGCAAGCAATTCATGGTGGCTTAGTAACGATTCCAGTGTAATCGGTCTTCACATTAGCAATAGGCTACTTACCTGTAGGGTCAGTCAGTGTATACTTAGCAGCAATATCCGTTCCATCCTCAGTGTATATACACCTTAATTACTAATAGGATAAATATAATGAAACCAGCCATCATCACATTACTAGTGGAAGATTTGCGGTTATGTAGAGGGCTACTTCACATGCAAAGATCTCTGTATGAGATGGCACCTCACATAACCCACTTCCTTTTCGTGATGTGTAATGGGCGACGTATGTCCAGTACTTACAGTTTTATTTCGCAGTCTGATAATATCGGAGACAGAGCCTGCTCCACAGTACTCCATAACTATCCACAGGTCAGTGTTCTTGAAGTAGCTGCCATAATATTTAACTACGTAGTGGCTGGAAACAAACAAACATTAGAAAAATAAAATCATATACATCCAACTGTATCTGAAGGTAATAAACTAATTTACAATGAAGTAAATATACTGGGAAAATCAAATGTGTAGCCTAACTCAGATATAAGACAAGGGTTTCTTTCAGAGCAAATGCTCTGAAAAATGTCCCACATCTAACATTCGAGGTTTGTCTTATAATCAAGGTCTGACTAGATGACTGGGATCCAGGTCACTTCCGTTGCTCTGATGCTGTTGCTTGACTGCCCCTAGAGGCAGTCAGCAACATTGCAATAAAAAATAAAAAAAAGACTTAAATTAGATAAAAACTAGGGTTAGAATAGTTGTTATGGTTACAATTCAATTATGGTTAGCATAAGGGATAAGATTAAAATTAGAATATATTAAGGATTAGCATAAGGGTTAGATTTGGGGTCAAAAGATCAATGTAGGAAAAAAAACACTTTTTGGTTTTTGTCCTATAACTCGCAAAAAACTGCAGAAAAACATGGAAACAAACATATTTCCAAACTCATGACAAAATGTAGAAACTAGAAGGGGTATTTTTTAATGAATGTATTTGTGTAAATTATTTTTTAGGTCAAAGTTAGAAAAGGTGTTTTTTTTTATTTTTTCATCATATTTTATGATTTTTGTTGTTGTAAATTTTGTAGTAAAGATATGATGAACATAATTGTATCTAATGAAAGCCCTTATTATGACAATAAAAACAACATATAATTTGTGTGGGTACAATATGTGATAAAGAAGAAAATTAAAGCTAAACACAAACACCCCCAAAAATTTGTTACCAAGGGAAAGACAAGGTCAAAAGGTCATGTCACTAAGGGGTTAACAGGGCAAACCGCCAACGACTACAAACAAAAGTGAATGGGAAAAGAGAACAAGCCGTATGCGTTTCACGTACTATGCATAATTCATGGATTAATCCCTTTTTAAAAGAGCACAGGGGGCATCCAGTGAGATCGCAACACAGCACTCTTACCTATCACACTGTTGCATTATGGAAATTTCCTTTATGATTTCTTGAAGATCAGATTCGACTGGAACTTGTTTGATTGCAACAACCTGTCCAGATTCTTTATGGATGGCTTTAAACACACTGCCATAAGAGCTGCAAAAAAAAAACATAAAGAGCCCAGGTGAATAATGTCAAAATGAAAGGACATTTGCATGTCCGCATTCACCCAATCCTTTGTGATAAAAGATATACAAGGTTCCAAAAGATAAGGATTTGTTCCTTTAAATGTCCATCCAGAACATATGCAGAAACCTTGCTATTTCATAAATCACACTGGGTTAACAAAACAAAGACAGACATTTTCGCTGTTGTTTTAACCATTTGTACACCCATCACATTACAAACCATGAAACCTGCCATGAATCCCTCCTCTAGAAAATAAGAAACCCGAACATCTCAGATGTTAAAAATTAAAAAACAAAGCAACAAGGTTATACATTTATACACAAGGATTTGCATACAAACTACTGATTGTGTGTTACATCTTTCCAGTGGCTTAGCAGTTGAATTCTTTTTAATGTTAATGGTCTCTTTAGCTCAGCATCTCCAGCCCATCTTGCAAATACATTATTTTTCCTGGATGAATTTCGCATTTATTGTTTTATTATTGTATTTAACATTGTTTTCAAATTGGACTCAGGAGAGGTCCTGGAATTCGAAAGCACCTATAATTCCAGGTTCCCTGAATGCGTACCATCCGCAGCTTCCACATTAATCAGTGATTTTCCTACTTTCAACGACAGAGTGTTGGTACCCCATATATAAATCATGAGTTTGATGTGCTTTAAAGTTAAAGAACATTAAAGGGAATCCATCGCCTAAACATGTGTATAGTTATTATTGTGACATTATTGTGCATTGTGGCAAGAGTGCAAGCCAATACATAGATGAGATGCCTCTGCGATGTTTGACATCACTTTATGGGCTTTCAAAAGGTAAATATGTAAATTCCATACTAAGCCACACGATGATGTCATAAACAGGAGACACCACAGGCGTATTTAGAACCACATTTTGTATGCATTTACTTAGTGCAAACACAATCTACACATTTTCTGTTCTCTACACACACTATACGTAGTGTTAAAGTGACACTATATAGAGTCTCAAACTTTCCGGTATTTTCAGCTGTCCAGACTTCATGGTAATCAGATGTTATTGGCCTAGCGATTGATACTGTTAATCATAATTAAAATGAGCAGTCATTTATTGGATATTAAGACTGCCCCGGCCAACAATGCTGCATTACACTGTTTTCTGTTCATCCTCAGTTTTATCTTTGTACAGTGTATAAAAAGTCACTTCCAATTGCTAAAATCCCCTCCAGATCTCGGATGACCAACCCATCCCTAATTTGCTTTCTAACCTCTGCAAAATGTCATAAACCTGGCTTTTACCCCACAACTGATTGCCACAAACAGAGGCCAAATGGTGTCATGATTGCGAAGGCAGCAAACATACTACACGTCCAAGGATCCAAGCTCTGTAGCAGGAGATATATTAATGCTGCTATCCCTAAACATGCCGACAGACTCTGGTTTGGACATCTTAACACATGTAATGAAACACAGGGATGGCTGCTATAACAAGTCGTGAGAGATCCTACTGAAAGAGTTTCAGTCACATTATAAAAGCCTGAATATTATCTCGCTTGGCTAGCATCTAGATTTTATTTTCTCTTTGAATCTATATAACTTTCTAAAAATACCAGCACACTGTCAGTCATTGAACGGGCAGCAATTTTATGCTCCATGGTTTTCATTATTCGGCAATAAAAGCTCGATTTCATTTAGAGCCCTATATATAGTCCGCCTTCGATATTCACCCAATGCCGACGTGGGCTCTTCGGAAGAATTTATTGGTGTAGAGATATATTGCACTTTTGTTTACGTTTTTAGGGAATCTGGCCATTTGACTGATCCATGCTGCCAAGACATTGTATAGAACCAGAGCAAAACGAAATGGGGACACTGCCAAACGTGTGATTGGAAAGATATCAAACCTCAGCTCCAACACCATTAAGCGGCAGCTGTTTGGCAGTATGCAGTGATTGCATTTTGCAGGTATCTTACCACTTAGTGCCCAGGAGACTTATTCCGCTAGAGTTATATAGACATGTTGTTATTGCTAAACAATGGTTTATTAACGCTATTATTTTCAGGTTGCAATGTATGTTATAGTTTGGGTTTATGCCTTAATCTTACAGCAGGGTAGCAGTAGATATAGTTCAGGGGCCAGATATGGTCTGCCATCTTACTCATGCTATCTTATATATGCTTAGTGCTCAGGTGATTCAGCACACACAGAGCAGTAAGTGCTGCTTGCGCTCCCCACGCATTATCACTGTGTGCGGGAAGCGCAAGCAGAACTTACTGAGCTCCATATGTGTTTAACACACGGAGCTCATGCTGCCCGCTTCTAGTAAGAATGGGAGGGGGAGAGAACAGAAATGGGTGAGGAGAAGGGAGAAAACAGATGGAGAGGAGGGGAGATAACAGAGAGGAGAAGAGAGAAAACAGATGGGTAGGAGTGGGGGAATAAAACAGAGGAGGGGGGAGAGAACAGAGATGGGGAGGAGGGGGAGAGAACAGAGGAGGGGGGAGAGAACAGAGGAGGGGGGAGAAAACAGAGGAGGGGGGAGAAAACAGAGGAGGGGGGAGAAAACAGAGGAGGGGGGAGAAAACAGAGATGGGGAGGAGGGGGAGAGAACAGAGGAGGGGGGAGAAAACAGAGATGGGGAGGAAGGGGGAAGAGGGAAGAGAACAGAAAAAGGGGTAAATGGAAAGAGATATGGGGAGGTGAAGATGCCACGGGGTTGGCCCACACAGGGAGCCGGAACACTTAAGGTCGGCCCTGGTCCCAACCTTAAAACGAAGTCCAAGTAACTTCTGCCATAGCACTTATCTTCTGTTGCCGCTGCTATTCCTGCTATTTACTGTGTATAGTGTGTGTGTGTTTAGAGAAAGGGAGCATGTTTCCCCTACAATCTTGCTCCCTTCCAATGTTATTATGGGTCTTCAACTTGTCTTATTTAAAATATATAACATGCACTTAATATACTTAACCTGTTGTGCAAATATGATTCAAAATGTTGCCATTTCTGCCATATAAAAAACAGCAGCATACTTTCTGTAAGTCTAGATTTGCTACTCCCTTCCTAAAGTAAGAAAAAATAAATAAAACAGGAAAAAAATCCAAGGTGACAGATGTATGTATCTTCGATATCTAGTACACAACTTGCTACATTTGATAAAAGTAGCATCCCTTGGATGCAGACTACCACCCACATAGTTACTAATGACCACATCTATTGGTAGTTTTGTAAGAGTTAAAGAGACTTACGCTCAGTTTAACTGAAAAGTGCAATTAGATAAGATTAAAATTTCTCCAGGGAGTAGTAACCTTTTGTAGCAGATGCCAACCGCCATTAGTTTATTGTCTGTGACAGTACATTGCATTTTAAAATGTATTTTACAACAGAGCAGAAGAAACCAAATTTCAAATGTGAAGGCAATACTTCAATACGTCCCGTTACCGGCATTTACTAGTATACAGTGTAGCTTTAAAAGGTGTGCCTCCACGTACAAGCATTACTGGCCTTCGGGTAGGGTTACTGGGA
This sequence comes from Pelodytes ibericus, assembly GCA_036172795.1. Classification (NCBI taxonomy): domain Eukaryota; kingdom Metazoa; phylum Chordata; class Amphibia; order Anura; family Pelodytidae; genus Pelodytes; species Pelodytes ibericus. Next base: position 36,384,794 of record CM069859.1, on the reverse strand, counting down.
CGGTAATGTATTGTGAAGCATGTTAACTGTTCAATGTGCACTTATTGAGGTTTCTAATTGGATCTGAAAATCTTCTTCAAGGCCATATTTAAATCTAATTGGATATGAAAACGTGTACTGTAATAAACCCAGAGGTGCTCCAAATCATTAAAAACAAGGACGGCTTGTGGGAGCCCTTTGAAGTCACATTATTTAACCAGTTTGGGGGGAAAATGGGGGGGGGGGGGACACAACATGAAAATGTTGTCAAAAAGAATACACATCTGCATTATTATTATTTTCATACATCTGTCTCTGTGGCTCTTTATCAAAGAGTTTCGTTGAGCACAAGAAACATCTGGGACTGGTGTCTACCTCTGATTACATTATTAACGTTCTATTTTCTGCTCCATTGTGATGCAGATCTGTTCTAATGTAACATCTGTTTCTGCACTGCCTCTGTATGTCACTATTGATTGTAGCTATTCAACAGCAGAGCCGAACACAGAGAAAGGAGTAAATTGAGCTGCCACCAGGAATTATCAAGCAATTTACTTTATCCTCCCTTTACTTTATGCATCAATAGGGCTTCAAAAGCCATAATCGGCTCTCCTGCAGATGTGTAACGATAACCTCCCGACTGATCTGTCACAGGAGCGAATATATAGGGGAGGGACAAAACCTTCCAATCCAACTAGATATTCGATTTCTGTTGCAAATGAAGAAAATATGGTGAAAAACAAATATATTTTTTTATTTTTATTTTTTATAAAAAAAGATGTCTAAAAAAATTTATAAAGAAAAAGTGCACATTTATTGTCCACACATCATACTAAACTGGCAAGTTAATTATTGTTATTTTGTTCATAGTTTTAGAACCCCTGATAAACTGACTCTGTATTACTGACGTACTCACTTTTTAACAGTCTCTCTCATCATGTTCAGTGTTGAATATATCACTTTGCGCGTCATCTACCACCAGAGAGGAATGCGCTAATGAAGGAAGTGGAGAGCATGCCACACGTGAAGGAGTGTGAGCACATGGATGGTGAAGGGCATTAGCAGGTGAAGGGGTTAATCACTAACCCCTTGTAAAAGTACCAACTGTGTCAAATTTGCTTCTGATTCAAGCAGCAGATTAAAAAAAAAATACAGTGTGGTCTGTTGTTTTTTTTTTTTTTAACTTGTACACATCTAAAGTGATTACAAATGGTTTAAAACCGACATTAAATAGAAATAGAAAACAGTGTGAAAACATATTACTTTGCCTCCTTTGGACCAGGCTGTTCATTCGAGCAACAATAAACTGCTGCATCTACATCCCTTAGAATGAAACAATTATGAAGTAAACTGCTTCTATGTTTTGTTTTTTTTAAATGCATTTGGTCATATAAATCAGTGGCAATAGTAAACAGTATGTAAAAAACCCAAGTAAAATATTTGGGAAGTATGTCAAAAATTTAAAAAAAAAAGTTGTATTTGCAAATTAGTAGTCGTTTCATTTAAAATCATATTTTATAGTTCTCTTCCATCAAACAGCAAACCAGACTCCATTTATTTATTCTCAATATCTGATCTCAGTGGCAGAACCTATAAGCGTTAATCCCTGGACCAGTAGGTACAGATGGGGGGGGGGAATGGCAAGATCATTATCAAAAAGGTGATGAAGTGATGTACGGGAGGTAGGAACCAACACTGTTTATAGCGGACATTGTGACAGACAATTTAATAATGTTCTATGGAAATTCACAGACCCTGCCACTTACATGTTGCTTATCTCCGATTGACACTTCAAGCCCAAAATATATTGAATTCTTGCCTAATACTGGTTTTTATTTTTACTCTAACCTTCAACTTTCTGGTAACTGCGCACTAAGAGCCTGCAATAAAAGTTTTGGCATTATGCATGTTTAGGGGTGATCTGTCTGAAATAAGGTGTAAAAGAACTCCTACCCTCAGGTGTGCACCTTGGCTTGGCTAAGTTCCCTGTGTCCATCTGAAGCATGGGATCTGTAGTTCCGCCTGTGACACTGTACTACACCTTGTTCTTACTTTACGCTACTGCTGCTTTAAGGAGATTACATTAATGACTTAGGTACATAGTATGCACTGCAATTATTAGAATGTGGACACAATTACAAAAGCTAACGTACAGATGAATAATCTTTCCCGCAGACAAGTTTAAAAGTATTGTTCAAACTTTAAATAAAGTTTACAGCACTTTTAAAACTAAAGCTAATTAACCACCAGCGAAAATGAATAAAAATCTAAAACAAACCTAATATGTGTTCAAAGTGTAATGGTTCACCAACAATAGTGGTCAGCAGCAATCCTTAAGAGGGGAAAATCAGAGCAGCACTAGTTTATACTTGCCACACAGTTCAAATAACGGTAAGGAAAAGGAATCTCTGAAAAACTAAAGAAGAAATAGCAAATAATGAAACATGGATCACGCCAATTAGTGCAAAAAAATATAAAGCATGAGTCAAATAATAAGCTGGAATAACCACACAAAATAATTAGAATGATACATTTATTGACAAGTAATAAAGAGATATAAAGTAATATATGTGAAAGTATATATAGGGTCTCAATATCGGTAGAAACAGCACAAAGTATAGTAAAAATTATTATGCCCAAATTATACATGTTTATCCTAGGTTGCGCACGTAGGGAAGGCTACTGAGCCCGACAAAAAAAAACACGTTGCTGTTTTTAAGCTCCCTTTGTGCATACAACAAATAAATATTGGTTCCTTATATATAATGTATATTTTGAAAGAACACTTTCTTTAGATGTGTTTATTTTGGCATAATTATTACTGTACTTTGTGCTGTTTCTACATATATTTAGACCCTTTATATACCATTAAGGTTTTAAACATTTTTTATACATACCGTATTTATCGGCGTATAACACGCACTTTTTCTCCCTGAAAATAGGGGGAAAATGATGTGTGCGTGTTATACGCCGATATAATGAAAAAAAAAAAGTTCCTGCTCTGTCCCCCAGTGCTCTAAAGCTGAGTGGCTGTGAGGGAAGCGTTGTGCGCTCCCCTCCAGCCGCGCGGTCAACAAATTGTGTTTTTTTAAAACAAACTTTATTGTCCCCGCGGCTGGAGGGGAGCTCACAACTCTTCCCTCTCAGCCACTCAGCTTCAGAGCACCGGGGGACAAAGCAGGAATGAGGTAAGTGCTGGGGTCTGGGGAAGGGGGGAAGGGGGGGAGGAGGGTGGCATAACGAGCATACTAAGGGGCAATATCCTGGCATATTGAAGGCAATATCATGGCATATTAAATGGCATATTGGGGGCAATATCCTGGCATGTTAAAATGGCATAGTGGGGGCAATATCCTGGCATATTAAAATGGCATATTGGGGGCAATATCCTGGCATATTAAAATGGCATATTGGGCTTCAAAGTTCTTTATTTGAAATGTAATTTTTTTTCCTGAAATTTGCGTGTTATACGCCGATAAATACGGTATATTTTCACATATATTTCTATATATTTATTTATTACTTGTCAATAAATGTATTATTCTAATTATTTTGTGTGGTTATTCCATTGTTTGTCTTATCCTTTATAAGCGCGATCCATGTTTAATTATTTTAAAAAAGAATTGATTGTTGTTGAGGACTATATACAGGAAATCCAAAAACATACAGCACACAACCAAAGTATTGGACAAAATGAAGGGTTGGATCAGAATATCTTTTGTTCATCTGTTAAGTAATTTCACTACTAAATTGTGAACAAAGGTCTTTTTGTTCTATGTGTAGCAGGATGGCAGGTAAGAGTCCTCCAAATGCAGGGTAGATTAATAACTTGGACTCAGGTTATGTCCCATCGATGCAGACGGGGAACCATTCCCAGGTATGTGTCCGATAAAGGTGCCATAACCCTTATCCAATTCAGTGTTGCGGAGGTCAGATCTTCATATATTTGAAGAGAGACACCTTCATAAGATAGTATCGGGATATAGACAGTAAGGCTAGTCTGTCCACTGTGGATCACAGGCACACTATCACATCTCTGGTAGCCTTGCACAAGGCTCTAATGACTTTCCGCACATGGAAACAGTGGCGCCCCTCTGCTCCGTATTTTAGTCTTCCTGGACCTACTGTCAATCAGTGCCATCTGTCTGTAGTTGCTGTACTATATGAGCCATTTGGCTATTACTGTCGGCCTGTTCAGATTTAAGCCCTGATTTGTCCACCTCCATAGCGGTCACCTCACTTTACCTCCGTTTTTATCTCCACCAGCTCCGACTTTATTGTCACCTGGGTATCTTTCAGAAGATGTTGGAGATCACTTTTTGTGGCTGGGCTTTCCTTCAGGTCCGAAAGTTGGTAAGTGGAAGCCGGTCCAATAGGGTGGGGAGTAGCCGACCCATTAGAGGAATCTTCTGCGTCACTTCTGGCGGGAATCACAGCGGAGGTAGGTGTTGCGACGTTGGGTTTGGTAGGTCTCAATAAGAGGAGTCCAATATCTGAGTCGTGAATCTGTAAATGGATTTCTTTTCTTTTGTTCTTATCCCCATGGCATGGGGTAGGTTGTCAGTCGTTTTTTTTTTTTTGTTCTTTTTCACTGGTGTAGCCATCAGATAATCGCATTAATATTGCCATATTGCCAGAGCCCCACTGAAGTACGTACGTTCTATCTCACAACTAGCTCCGTCCCCCTACAAACCCCTTTTTAGTGAATAGCTTCCATTGTGTTCACACTCTGTCAAGAAGCTCCTGATTCGAGACATCTTCAGGTTACCTTAACAATCGTAATAGATTATCTAATGGCGATCTCCATGAGATTGCTAACCGAAGTCCCTGTCTGACTACAGAAGAAGAGGAAGAATCTTTAAGGTGTATTTTCTAGAATGTAATGGCTACTTATTTTTTCTATTACAAAAAAGGCAATAAGGTTATTTGTGAGTGAAGTGCTCAGAGACACAGTAATACAAGAACAGGAAGGCCTTGGAATGTCGAAAGCGGTTATGACTGAGGCCTGTAGCTGTTCAAGCTGATCTGTTTTTACGCAAAACTATTTTGGAATTTAGTGGATACAGCAATAAACCAAGAATGTGTATGGTTAAATGTGAATTATAGCACATTAACAACAACAAAAATGGCCAAAATTCAAAAACGCCCTCACCAAAGCATCTATTAAAAAAATAATAATAATAAAAATAAAAAAAAACATATTTGAAAGTGAAAACAGAACAAGAGGGAAACAATTTTCTCAATGAGAACCGTATTTATTGTGTACCATAAAAATCAGCATATCACATTTGCAAAGAGAAGAAAAATGAGTATAACATATAGGAGTACTGAATGCAAACATTAAATGAAAAAGATTTTTATTAGAAAGATTCTGGCATTGATCACTTTTTTAATATTTCCAAAATTGGAGTGTTCCTCTGTGGGGATACCAGTGACATTTCACAGAGCATCTCAGCATTACACATATGCATTATAGAGATCTAATAAAACACTTTACAGTCACGCTTTAAAGTGTATGAGAGATCCTGTTTTATCCATGAATCCATTCGCAAGTGATAAAAAGAATATTACATTTCACACTTACCCTTCCCCAAGCTTTTCCAAAACATCAAAGACCTCTTCTGGCTGTTTAGTCAAGCTGTCTTCACTCAGCTTTTTAAGCTTGCTAATAAAAAAAAAGAAACACAGGAGACATGAGGTTAGCATATCTGAAATGTGGAAAGCATGCACACAGAACACCAGCAGTACCTCTCACAGAATTTAAATGCACAAGTTATGTATTCATAATGTGCCAGCCTATTCCGCAATGCTGGATAACAGAGAAAAGGTATATATTTCGCATATGCCAGAAACACATGGAAGGAATCGTTTCTAAGGGCTTCTAATCTGAAGGGGTTTGCAGAGGGAAAACATTGAACAATTATTACAATTTTAAACACTTATTTTCATTTTTATATAGGATATATTTTTATAGACAATATATAGATTTAGAATATTACCCCTCTATCATTGTGTACCACTGGGCACCTTTAGAAACTCCAATTAGCGCAGTTAACCCAATATATTAAAAGCTTAACCACAAATTGCTTTAACTCCTACCTTACAGACTTATCTCTGATAGAGGCCTTGTCAAATGTTTAGACCAAAAGTTATTTTTCAAGCCACTTTGGGGATTAAAATCACCTCACCTTTGAAGTGCTGAGTAATCTTATCTTTATTTATTGTTGTAGGGTGTTTGTGGAACTCTGGCTTACCCTATTCTTAAAGTACAAATGTAGCAAAAAAATGATGTGTTTTATCCAGAAATGTTTTTATGAAAGAATACAAATAAATTACCTTTTTGAGTCATGTTTACCCAGTATAGGTCCACCAGGAGGCGGACATTTTGTTTAGAATCTTGGGTGAGATCTTTTTTCATCTGAACCAAGGTGAGTGAAGATCTGACCCAAGATTCCAAACAAGATGTCTGCCCCTTAGGAGAGAACGATATGGAGTAAAGGCGACTCAATAAGGAACTTTACTTGTATTCTTACATTAAAGATCTTCTTTATAAATCATTTACACTTGATACAGACTTTCAGTTAATTTTTTTGCTACAGTTGTCCTTTAATTAAATCATTTGCAGTTAGAGTTCATTGTAGGGGCTGATGGCATAAAATAACCTTGTATTTTACACTCGAGTCCAGAAAGAAAAGCTAAGGTGAGTTAGGTATATCTTTAGACATATAAGAGGGCCTTTTATTCAAACAAGAAAATATACTTTTAAAGTGAGTTCATAGGATTGGTGTAACTGTTTGCGACATTGAATGTTTTGTGATTAAGATTATCTTTTATTAACTGTGCACTGATAGCGATACGATGATGTGGGCATACAATGAAACCATATATGACAGCATATTTGTATAAGTGCATATGGATACAAAATGGTAAGAGGGGCTTGCCCTATTTCAGATCACATGTCTACTATAAGAGCATGTTACCTTTTACAAGTCTCTTGTACTAAAACATGCTATTAGAAAGCACTTCATTATAAACTAAATATTTAACCAGACGGTGTACATTGAAAAAGTCTCTCAATTTAAGCTATGTCCTGGGAATGTTACTTTTGCCAAACATCCAGGGGATGTTACCATTACATAATCTAATGGTACTCATTTTATCTCCCTTCAATGGATGTTTGGCTGAGACTACCCTGCTAGGAATTTAACCTGACGTTCTAAGGACTGAACATACTCCACCGCTGAAGCATTCGTCCAATGAGCCATCTCACATAAACTGCTCATTGTGTGACTTTTATAATAATACAGAAATCAGAACGAAGGAGAACTGGACACATGCCAAGAGGGCAGCCAAAATATAAGCTTCATGGGAGATAGTCTGACAATAAAGTTGAACACAACACTATTAGATGCTCCACCGATAAATGTCCAGTGACATCATAACCCACAAAAAGAGGATCATCCAGCTGACTCCCCTGATCCTCCCTAATCAAGTAATGGAGTAAGTGCCAGAGTGTGCCCCCACTCTTCCTACCAAACACATGGACTGTTGGTTTGTGGGGTGACTGGGGGCGATCTGACCCAGAGCCAGTGGGATGAAGAATGATTAGTAACATGTAATAATATTGAGGAAATGCCCAAGTCCATGGAAGGACAAGGTCGGTCTATTGACCACACAACATAATGATTTTTGAAATTTGATCAGATAATTATCAGCTGTCGAATGAACCGAGGTAAAAGTGAGGGTTTAGTGAACAGATCCCAATGCTGGTTTAACACAATACAGTAAGTTAAGAACCAGCAGGTAAAATGAGCAGAAGATAATAAATGTAAAAGGAAACATATCAAAGATGATAATAAAAGGCGAGTTGAGGTGAGTTAAAGGAAGATTAACATGTCATCTCACAAATGTAGCTATACATTGTGCAGGGACAAACCTGGTGACTTTGCTTAGTGAAGCGAGAGACTAGTAACGTGATAGATAGCCTGTCTCCCCCCCCCCCCCAAACACCTCCCCAGCCCCCCACTTTTTTCTGTTAGGGTTATATAAAAATAAATAAATTATATATAAGGATAGAAAAGATCTGCGCTCCTGCTATAGAATATACTTCCAGAGATGCTATGATTGCTTCTGGCAGGTTAAGCATGATAGGAAATGTAGTCTGCAAGGCAATACACGTTAATTCCACATTTAAAAGGTGCAGTGACAGTATGCCAAATTTGGCCCTGTACCTGCCACGTAAACCTAGCAAACCTATTCATGTGGGAAGCTGCTGAACTGATATTGGTATGTGTAAAGAAAACAGAAATAAAATTACTACTGCAAACTTTGGCAAAGATTGGTGGTAAAATGACAGCATGAAAATTGTCAAAATCTCCCTGGCCTCCAGCCGACTCACTGTTCTCTTCTAATCTGGGAAGTTTACAAAATAAGATTGGGAAGGGGGCGGCTGACAGAAATAAGCAGCACATACACTGTATCACTTGCACCTTGTTTGTAATAATAACATAGTATTTGTGACATTTGCCACACTATAAACACTGACTGGCTTGATATACTTGCGGTCAAGTCTCTGAACAATATAACATACTGCACCAAGGAGCAGAGCTGGGATGTGTTCCAGCCGCTCTACCATACCCAAAAGACATAACTCTCTATCCACACCGAATATTCACTGCATCAGTTTAACGTGTTACCAAATGTGCTGCCCAAGAAGATGCTGATCTAAGAGAAGATGATCAGGTGAGGTCTCTTGATCTGGGTGGGCAGGAAGAAGCATTATCCATCTAGTCTGCCCAGTTTTCTAAATACTTTTATTAGTCCCTGGCCATATCTTATATCTAGGATAGCCTTGTGCCTATCCCACGCATGCTTAAACTCCTTGACTGTGTTTACCTCTAGCACTTCCGCTGGAAGGCTATTCCATACATCCACTACACTCTCTGTACAGTAATACTTCCTGATATTACTTTTAAATCGTTGCCTCTCCAATTTAAGACTATGTCCTCTAGTTGTGGTAGTTTTTCTTCTTTTAAATATACTCTCCTCCTTTACTGTGTTGATTCCCTTTATGTATTTAAATGTTTTTATCATATCCCCCCTGTTACGTCTTTCCTCCAAGCTATACATGTTAAAATTCTTTAACCTATATAGTTTCATGGTGAGGCAATATTAATACGGTAAACGCTTACACTCTACCATTCTAGTTGTATTTTTTAGGTCCGTTTCCCTACCAATGAAGACAAAATGGCTCAGAGAAATACAAAAAACATTTGATAGATTTATATGGGCAAAAAGAGAGACCCAGACTCTCAAGGAAGCTGATTACAAAAAAAATCAATACATGTGGAAAGGCGTATATGATCTTTCATATAAATAAATGGCAACAGGAAGAAAACAAAAAAGAGCCATGGTATATGATGGAAAAAGATGCAAATAAGAGAACAGATGTGGAGACTGACATGTGGATAGAAGCGGGGAATATAAGAAACCCAAAAATACAGATATTAAAAATCTTATAGTTCAGACACTCATCAACTTTTGGTTTAAATAAAGAGTAGAGGATTTGTCAACATTATACCACAAGGATGCCCACAAGGAATCCTAGAAGGACTAATAGAAGACCTGAATTTGACAGAGTGGAAACAAAGGAATAATGAGAGTGGGGGGCTCGATTGTGGGAGATAATATTAGAGACTTCCCCGACCTGGCTGAGCTCCTTCACCCGTCCTCTAAAAAACTATTTCGCCCTAGAAGACCCAGATTTTCAACCTACCCCAGAACGTATGCTCCTACACCACACGCCACATCCAATAGGTAAATACAAAAGATCACTTACAATTCATTTCCTGAACGCTGCCAAAACGTTAATACCCCTACATTGGAAACAAACCAAACCCCCAACCTTCGCTGGATGGGTAGAGTCGGTGGAAAGGACCCGGACGCAGGAAAACTTATCTCAAACAGCCAAAGGTAAAGGACTGGCCCACGAACTACGATGGCTATTATGGTCCGAGTATATGTTATCAGAAGAGTATAAGACATGCCTCCCACCCAAAAACACAAATAAAACACCTTCACAGTAATAGACGCTTGAAGCACAAGGTAACCTGAGAGAATGTTAAAATTATTAGAGAGAGACATGGTCTACTACACCAACAGAAAATCCTAAGGATAATATTTCATACCACCACTAATATCTTGAACAGAATATACTTAACGCTCCCACGTGGCCGAGGGATACACTTGCCCCCCCTAGTTATTTGTTAATTGATTACAATTATACCAAAATGCACATCTGTTATTGAGATAGACAATACACTATCTCCACTTGAGAAGCGAACGCTAGCACATGTTTATAATGTAATAATGTAACATCAACTCTTATGTCAAATGTCTACTGAATCTTTATTTTTGTCATGATGTGCAACTGAACATTATATCCGGTTGATCTAATAAAAAGATATAACATAAAAAACTATTTCAATATCTAAGAATCAGAAGTCTGATCAGAGTAACAGCAATGACTGGAGAAAGGTGTAGAGAATTAATACTGGAGGTTATATTCAAAGAGGGGAAGTCACATTAAAAACAATTCTGGAAAGTGAAATATTAGAATATAAAGAAGACACCCCGGTGGTAAATGTTTGGAATAAATGGCAAGACTTAGGAATGCAGAAAGTACTTTCGCAGAATGTATAGGGATTTTACAAAACACTAATCTGCTTAAATTTATTGGAAATGCAGTATAAAGTGACACAGAGATGGTACATGGTCCCAGAATGGAGCTCAAAAATTTTTCCAGGGACTTGGAAATGCCAGAGTGACATAGGATCTTACCTACATATATGGTGGGGATGTAGAGAGGTACAGAATTGTTTGGAAATGGTGTTTGGGAAATCTTGGTGCTAGTGGAGTTAGTAGAACAGCATCAATGGCACTGTTATATTTAGGGTTATCCAGCTTAAAAAAAGAAGATAGACATCTAATTGCACCTTTTTGTAGCTCTCAAACTTCTGATCGCAAAGAAATTGAAATGTCAAGACACCCCCATATGGTTAGTACTGAAAGACCAAGTTACATGAGAAATGGAGAAAGACACTAGTAATACGCCTCCAACAGTTAAAGACAGATGGTTTAAATACATTCACGAAGACTGATAGAAGCAAGGTAAATTGCAGGATTGCACAGGAGGGGGGAGAGGGAGATATGAAAACAAGGCACTGTATTGTCTGTGTTATGTTAGTGAAGCATTGTTTGTTTATGATGTGTTTATGTGAGATTTATTTATATTGAATGTTTTACATTTATAAACTTTGAGAAAAGAAGAATTAAAAAAAAAAAAAAAGATACTTTACCCTTTCCTTGGTAAATTTTACTAGTGCAAAGATAAATTACTACAGGGTGGCAATTGTTGGCCCAGGGGAGGGCAAGAACACTTTAGTTGCCCTTGCTGCCATCTCATCAGACACATACATATTTGTAAAACAGATCTGCTGACCGATGAGGTACAGAGATTGACAGGCAGAGAGAGAAGACAAGGGATAGAAAGGCCGATAACGTTACCAACTGGGGTATGTAAAAGTGAAAAGTGGTGCAGTACCAGCCATTTGAGAGAGATTAGACTGCAGGAAAAAGTAGCACAATAGTCACCTGTCCAGTGTGGCTTCTGAGAAATCCAACCCTCAGGGAGATCCAGAAAGCTTATATGTGAGAGTGGACTTAGATGGGGAGCTCAGTCTCTTTGTTACACATTAATCCAATGCCTTTTCTTAGGTGGGCTGCATAATTAGTAATGCATTTGCGTGTTGGGCCTCATCATTTTTTTTAATTATTTGCAGTAATGGTGGAGAATAGCTTGTTATTCCTAGAAAAATGTTTGGATCTTTAGCAGTAATGTAAAAGTAGTCCTAAACGAGTTTAAATTAACTGTATTGAAACAAAAGTATACATTTATAGGAATAATGAGTATATGGGCAGTAAAGTCAGGATGGCCACACCTTGCTGTCAAACAGGCCGCATCTGGCCCGCTGGGCACACGTTAATGGCATTTTTACCAGAACAACAAAGCAGATTCTCTGTAGCATTGGGCCACAAGTGGCTGCATACAGATAATATATACTGTATGCTAGATTCAAAGCATTGCATGGTGATTATTTTGTTGTTTCTTGTTGGGCATAGAGAGAATATCTAATCTCTACCACTTAGGGTGCATGTAGCAGCATATAATGTGCTATAAATTCTGATTATGCAGCAGGGTTGATGTTCATGGAGGGATAAGCCAAATGGCAAATGATTTAGCTGAACTAGAAAAATGGTCAGAGCTGTGGCAGCTGTCATTTAATGTGTACAAGTGCAAGATTATGCACCTTGGGCGTAAAACCCCAAAAGCAGAATATAGACTATTTGGTACAGTCCTAACCTCAACATCTGAGGAAAGGGATTTAGGAGTAATAATTTAGATGACTTAAAGGTAGGTAGGAAATGTAATAGAGCAGCAGGAAATGCTAGCAGAATGCTTGGTTGCACTAGTAACAGCGTATTTTTATTTGGTGATGTTGAGTTTGTTTAGTTAGTTCTAATAAAGACATCTAAGCAGTGGAAATTAAAACCTTCTCAGTTTCTCGCTGGGCTGGTTGTATATTGGCTTTTCTTCTGTGGAATTGGCCTGTGTAGTATTTACATTGCACACAGCTTATACACAAATATGTAAAATAGAACTGCCTCATCTCTGACTTTCTATCCTTTTTCTAATTTATTTTCCGTTGCTATGATCAATGCAAATACTACATGTATTTGTGATGCCGTGAATATCCTCATTTAAATTATTTTCTAGACTACTGTACAATGGTGAAGTTTTGGAACTAAAATCAGACAAGCAGTCACCTAGTCCTTCTTAAATCCTCCTAAGGCCGGAATTAATAATTTAATCCCTTCACGACATATGATGTACCAGGTAGGACATCAAAACTTTGTGACAATGGACATACCTGGATCATCCTGACTGAAAACCCGCATCAGTGGTGATCAATGCTTTGCAGCAGCCACAATGATGCCTCAATGTAATGCAATGGAGCTCAGCGTGTCCTTCAAGGAAGAATTAAAAGTGCTGAACTGCTGTTCTCTAATGATTTAAGTAAGCACCCCCTCACCAGAGAACAAGTAAGAAAGTCCCGGGGGTAAAATGCTAAGACTTGGTAGGTGAACTTTGTGATTATTGAAACTAATAAATATGAAATCATTTATATTATTTATCCATACATGTAAGAAATTCCAAGTCAGGTAGAGCAAAACGGAAAAAAAAATAAGTTTAAATGTCAACTGTGAAAAAGATGTGATAGACTGGAAAAAAGAGGGGGGGGGGGGGGTCAGAAAAGAGCAGGTTTTATTTCATTTTTTTTTTAAAGCCTTTTAAATTATGGAATATTATCTATGGTGAATTGTGAATATACTCGTACCAGAAAATCAGTGGAATTGAGTGAGTCCAGCAGAGAACTGGAAAGGACATTCATTTAAGTTTGTTTCTTGATTTTTGGTTCAAAATTTCCCAACATTTTAAATCCCTAGCTCCAATATGTATTTTGTCATGGTAAAAAGATCCTTTAACATACATAAACACCCAACAGATTACAGCGTGGGACAGCAGATAATAGGCCCAGATAGTTTCTCCATAATCAATGTTTTTATTCTTTGGGGGAAGTATAATACAAGTGTTAGATTTTACTACCTTTACTGGGAGGTTAATCCAGGCATCTACTTCTCTTTCTGTAAAATAATAATTTCTTACATGTAGCTTCTTTGTCAAGTACTGCTCTTGTTGTTCAGATTGCTTTGCACGCACATGCTTCTATGTACAATAGTAGTTCATCTACTATTAACCTTGCACACCCCCTCCACTACTCCTAGCTCCATACCAGGGACTGATCATACTGGTCATACTGCTATAGTGAAACAGTGCCAGGAACTAGTACTATATGCAGTCTAGCATGACATCATTTAGTGGACAAGACAGATGGCTAGCACAGATCACAGTAACGCCCGCCTCTACAGGCAGGGACGCATGGCGTCTGTGTATAACATTAATGTGTCTCCCTTATTAATCATTAATTCCATGTTTAACATCTTGAGATTTGTCAGTAAGACAATCCACAATGATTCATGTCATGGCAATGAAAACAATGTAACCGATCCACAGGCGCAGAGGACCTGATGTTTGCAGTGTTATTCGACTGGCGCTCAGGTGGAAGGATATTCAGGAAGAAGGCCTTTGGGGATCATTATCTGGAGCAAAGCTATAAAATAGCCATCCACAAAATGAAAGGAATACACAGTGCTTTATCATTCATTCTCTGCCGCCGGTCTCATTTTATTTAGCTTTTGCCACATTTTTCCCCTTAGCCCGACACACTCCATCTTAACTTTATTTATAAAGAACTCATTGACAAAATGTACAAACAGCAGGAAATAAATGACTTCCTCTCCTGCATCCGTATCCAGTGGACAGATTCTCTCCTGCTCGTTACATATCATAAAGTGACATTTTATTGAAGAATAAGATTTATTTGTTTCACATTGTAATGCTGATCTCTGTGGATGTTCGTGGGATGCTGTTCTCCAGAGGTAATGATACTTGTATACCTTTTACACCTAGAAACATCATGACTAAGGGAGTTTGCCCATACAAAGATGGTTATGAGATCACAATATCCTATTTATTGTAGTCCTGGACAGTTCATTGACATTATATTTACTGATAATGCTCATAGATACATCAATATTTAAGTTATATATATATATATATATATATATATATATATATATATATATATCCCATGCTCCTCCAAATGTAATTGTCTTGCTGCCCTATGTTTATCTCTGTCTGTAACATGTATAAGTTCAGAAAACCATGTCAGTGCACTATTTATCATATTACTGAGTAGTACACAAAATGAACAGATAATAAAAGCTCTGAAAATTAAAGAGTTTCAGTGGCCTTGAGGACATTGCTAGACAGCTTCACATCTAAAGCAATCTCCCAATGATGCCGTCAAGCACTGCCTGGCCTGGGATGAACAGGTTTATTGTTTGACTGGGTTGTAGAGTTTACCTGATACGGCAGAACACTTGTTATAATAATATTAACTATTAAAAGGTATGTTCAGCTATGCTGTGGTTTTGCCCAGCATTCAACTATTACCACACTTAAAAGGTGTTCATTTTATCCATCTTGGAAGGATGAAAGGTGAAATGCTACAGGGGGGGATTCGGTGGGCTAATGCACTCATTTGGGCAAGCAAAGTAAACACAAGTTAGAGGACATCCAGTGTTTCCCAGAGCTGTAGGTAAGTTCAATTTCTATGGTTCCTAAAAATAGCCACACTGGCTCCTAGTTTGTCCAATCTGCCTGCAAAAGTGTAAAGCCCTGAGTTATATTACATTACTATTTATTAATGCAGCACTTGGTATAGAGAATAACAGAGGATTAAATACTATATTAGACAAACTGAGAGACTAACGCATGAGTTGGAGAGCTCTGCTCACAAGCTTAAAATTATAAGCCTTGGAGGGGGGTGGGGGGGAGACAGGGTCTGACTACCTGCCACATTGGTGGCAAAAGGAAAGACAATGGTCTGATAACCAGTGATTTAGTACATAGGAAGATCAGTTACATTGCAGTATGTCCACAGTGCCGCTATGACAGAAGAACAAGGCACCCAAATAGAAGGGAACCTGCGTCAGTGGCATCAACATACAGAAAAAGGTTAGAAACAAAGAATATATAACGAAGCAAGCCACATGTCAAACCTTTAAATCATGACAATCGGATTTTATAAGGAAAACAAGAGATGGAGGTCTGTTTCCTTCAAAGTAAGGAACGTCTAAGGCCCTGAGTTACAATACAGAATAATAGCGTTACTGTAAGGAGAGAATCGGGAGCACAGATATAAAATCAGATGATACCCGGCAGCTCCAGGATAAAAGTGGAATGTCTTTTTTTTATGCTTATAAATGATGGTAATGGCAAAATACATCAGTTATTTGTATTTTTCTTAATGGCTCCTTCCTGTTATTGGCAGAGGTTACTTCCAGCAGCTGGGTACATTCATTCATTGTGTAAGACAGTTCACAGAATGGTTAAGGGAAAAAAAAAAAAAAGACTGTTGTGTTGAGAGAAGATAAGTATGACACAGCCGTTTCCAAGGACCCATATAACAGAAGCCGGGCTCACAAATCAGTCTGTTATCTTTCCAGTCCCCTATAGAAACAGAAGGAAACACCCTTTCACTGCCGTAATCAGCACGAACAGACGAGAAATAAATATGCCACACTGCAGGAGTGCCCGTGTGGTCAGTTTCTGCCCAGGATTCAGATTGATAACCTTTATCTTCTCAGTAATGCTGGCAGTCTTCTGGAAGATCTACTCTTATGCACTAAGTGAGAAGATGGTATAAACTGTTTACCAATGGTCATATCCAGGCCGCCTCAGACACCACGGGGGAACAAATATCCTTTTATAATGGGTGTGGGGGCATTTGCCTAGCCCCCAGACTCCGGGGAATCTACTTAATATTTGGGGCTGATCTAACTGCTCCTAGCACCGGAACTGTTGGGAGGGCAGGGATATTAGCCGTGGTTCCCCAATGTACTTTTAGGGGGCTGGGAGCACTTGCCCAGCTCCCAGCCCCCACCCAGCTATTTGCCCTGACCCCCTATATATATATATATATATATATATATATATATAGCAGTGGGCTGGGTGTCATTTTGGCGGCTCTCAGCCCCCTTTTGTTATAGGGAGGGGTCATAGCTACTTGCCCTGGCCCCCATTTACATTTTACAGGCTGAGAACCATTTTGCTGCTTGCCAGCCCTATTTATTATTGGCTTGGGCATGGCTACTAGACACATGCCCCCCCCCCCCCTAATTTTTTAGAGGGACAAAGGTTTTTTTTTGGGGGGGGGGGGGGTTTATTGGACCAGCAGAAGTCCTCTGCACACAGACAGGGTTTTTATAATTTTATTTTATTTCACTTTTTAATTTCAATTTGACTTCTAAAAAAAAAAGGTTGAATTGAAACATCCATGATGCCATTAATCATTCAATCCACATTGTCTAGCCGAAAATATATACTTTTTAGAGCAAAAATGTTCAGATCCGTATGGCACTGATGCTTTGGTTTCTTATGGTCCAAATAGCTGAATCTAACCCGAAAAGTGGCATACTGTCTACCCGAATTTTGGGGATCCATTCAGTTTGGCCACTATGCACCATCCGGATCCATTTCAGAACGGATCAAGCTATATTGTGTATACCTTTCAATCAATGTTAGAAGATCTGGACAGCATTGTAACACACAAAGAACTGTTTTAAGAATCAGATCGCAAATGGTTTAAGAACTATTAAAATGACTAACATCCAAATCCTATACTATTCTATTAAACAACGCTAGGTTAGAGCTAGACAGCATTTTGAGACAAAAATTAGGAAGATCTAGCAACATAAAATGATTTCTATAAATGAATTTAAAAAAAGTGCCTAATCTGATTATATCAGTTACTAAACAAACAGAAGAAATAATAGGGAAAGGACAATGGAGAGACAGAATTCAAAGGACCAATATTAAATTATTGGTATCTGTTAGAGCTGTGTTCATACATAATGAGGTCAGCAATGTGTTACCTCACTAGCATGGTCTCAACTATTAAGCTCTATGAATGTTTCTAAGCCCCTTCAAATGAGTCTGACTTCTTATTAGGCTTTGTACATTATACATGTAAATTGTAATGTTCATCAACCCTGATTTATGTTTCATGTGTAGGTGGAAAACACGTGGAACACAAACATTTATCTTGCAGTACATGGTTACACCTGAATGATCTCTTATCATACAATGACTACTTTATTGCTAAATCAGTATAACCCATTAAGAAAATGAATTTCATTGTTTCGAATGTATGAAAGACATCACATATAAACTAAGAGAGAAAAGATACAAATATAAATGTGCAATAAAACATAAATGCTTATAATTCTAATTACAATGAACAAGGCTGTAGTAATAGGTGTTCACTGCAGTCCAAGTAGAGACCAGCGGACTGGATGCAGTCCACTATGCTTCATACAATGCCCCACTTAATACTTGACATATATTCGTAGAGGTGTATAGTTGTGGAGCCGCAGGGAATTGGTGCGTCTGTAAATGTTTATGGAAAAATAAATAAAAATAATACATTTTAAAAAAAAATATCCAGAATTAGGGATTTTAGGAGCCACTGCTCCCTGGCTGCTGGGTGTGTTATGTCCTCATTTAATAGACTGCCCAGAAAACATTTCTGAATGCCAAGTATGTGGCCCTCCACATTAAAGGGCAAATAAACCTCTATTTATATTTCTAGTGGATCTTGTCGCTTGTCCAGTCACTCTGTGCATAGTTTTATATACCAGTGTGGTACAGAGTGTTCTTCTCTTCTTCATGGGCTAACTAGTCACCACATGAACTCTGCAGAGGTGTGTGTTCCTAATCCATCCTATATTAGAGCAGGGTTCAGCTGAGGTTATGGAAGCCATTAGACAGGCTGCCATGTAGGAATTGGGAGAAACCAATGTTCCCCTTGGTGTGAATCAATATACCCCTTATTTTTTATTTATTTTTTTACAGCCATTTAAGAAAAATAGGGTTAGCAGTTCCTTAAAAACAGTGGACAACGTAGCAGTAAAGGAAACATGTACAGGAAGCATTTATGTACGGGACCTGCCTTCAGAATGTATCCGTCTTTTACATTCAGGCGGCCATTTGTAAACAGCGCCAGATAGAATAACGCATCTAATGATGGGTATCTGCTTCTTGGAAAACAATGAAGAATAAATAGAAGAGATGCAATCTGTAGCAGCATTTATTCCTTTGTGATAGCTGTCAATACAAGCTCTCACTCTTATCTAGTCCCACAAGCAGCATTAGCTGGATGTTAAAGAGTTGTGTGCACAACTTGAGTGACTCTAGACCGCGATGTAAGCCATACCGATGAACTGTAAATTATTTACACATATTCTTTTTCAGCTCACTGATCTGAATACTAGCTTAACGCTAAAAGGTCACAAAATGACCCCTGCTGCAACAAATCCTGAGAAGGTCAAGGTAAGGCTCCCAAACAGCAGGTGTCAGCAATCAGGTATGAACTGGAGTTAGGTAGCCATAATGCTATATTATAATGATCTCTGACATGTATATCCAGCTTGCTTACAGCACTGCCCATCCTCATAGACAGTTATGACCCACTTTTAGCCTGGATTGTCATCAGACCTGCTTAACAATTATTAACATCTTTGCCCAGTCATGGCTAACCCGCGCACTGCAGTCATAAGGCTGACCGCGTATCATGGGATGCATGTAGTGCCAAGGTTAGCAATCACTGTTTCAGTGGTGAAATCTGCTACCCACCAATTTTCTGCTTCTGTAGTAACAACACACTGGTACTTCTAGGAGAAGATTTTTTATAACTAACAAAATAATTAACCATAAAAGGCATATTGAGATATTCTCTCATTCAAGTGCTGCCTAGTGATATTACTCTTGCCCAAAATCCATGTATGTTACCATTATCGTATGGTATACAGAGAGAGCCAAAGTATATTAACATGTCTCTTCTATCTGCACCTCACCTTATGACATCACCTAGTGCATGGTATGCAAATTACACATTTCCCATTGGAAATCAGTTCATTAGCATACCGTGCTACCGGTGATGTCATATTCAGGAGACTCCACGGACACATTTAAAACAGATTTTTCTCCTAATTTAGGCATCTGAATGCAATTCTTCTAACGCAATGTATAGATCACTTTATTCAATACATTCACAGTAAGACAATGTTTGGGTGATGCAGACCCTTTACGCATTACAGACCCCTCTAAATTAGAACATTGAGAAGGACAACCAACAAAATGGATAACTAAAAATCATTATCCAAGAACAAGCTGTATTTTTACACTATATCAGGATGTTTGATGGACTCTACATTGAAGGCTTATCAGGATGAAATCAAGTTCCAAGTCAACCAAGATATTAGATCCAGTTACTAAAATGTGTTCTGGGACAGTATAGAGTAGTGATGGCTAACATTGGCACTGCAGAGGTATGGAAATTTCAGATCCCATGATTAATCAGCCAGCTTTGAAGTTGACTGAGAATCATGGGATATGTAGTTCCCAAACATCTGCAGTGCCAATGTTAGCTATCTTTGATAAAAGAAATGAAAAAAAACAGGAATCTACTGTACAAAAAATGTGCTGATTCACTTTTTTTGGGAGAGATTGCACAATGCTGAGGTGACATTCATGACATTACAAGCCCAGCTTTAAGAAAACTGATGACTAAACAGTCGCAAATCCTACTGAAGACTGTAGCAAAGTGTACACGGTTCATTTATCAGCAATAATGCACACTTACAGGGCTTCATGGCAATGAATGCCAACAACCTGTAAATTACATAGATTGCTGCTTGCGATACGGTGCAATGTATATAGACTGAGTGATCCTGGAGATTCAAAAGTGAAGAGGAAAGCAGTTTTATTATTTGGATGCTACTGTAGTTTTTATATCCAGGCTATTAATATAGGCCCAGAAGTTGGCAATAGATGGATTGACTTGTACCTTGCAAAGCACTGTAGTATAAAAGGTGACAGAAATATAACATGTAAGTCATTAAGGTGCAATACGACAATTTCACATCTACACATGTTAGAATTTTGCTAACAAACCTTTTAATGTAAAGGATTATATACACAGCAGAAGCTTTGGTCGGGGGCACAGATATTATAAATGGCATGATGTAAATAATATGAACCTATTGCCCTTCCAACCCGAATAATGGCCTCACAAAAACCCTCATCCAACCCATTATTTGCACATATAATAGAAGACCCGAGGGAAATGAATTATATAACTATCTATGATAAGAATGCACCAAAGATTAAGAATGGAGAGAGAAGCCATTACTAAAAATATATAAATATATGTTAAGGAATAAATTAAAGTTGAAGAAGAAAGCTTTTTTCATTAAAAGTGTACTCTCTTCGTGGACAGCCTGGGCCTAGGTAGAGTTCACAACATGCTCTCCCTAAATTAAATCCGATTACAATCCACATTCTAACTCTGCAATCCTCCATCAATAACCTTCCCATATTGCACAATGGGTCGTGTTATCAGGGCACAGGGAAAGGGTGCTGGCTCTGTTTTCAGGACCCATGTGAAGCACAGAAAAGAACCCGCTAAGTTCAGGGCTGCTGACTTTGTTGAAAGGCATGGCCACATTTAGGGTATTGTAAAATACATTGTCCATGATCCAGGCTTTGCCAAGGTTGCGTTCCGTGATCCCTACAGATTCAAAAAGAGGACCAAACTGTTCATTGCAATAGAGGGCATCCATACTGGATAGTTTACGTACTGTGGCAAAAAATCTCAGCTTAACACCGGCAATGTCCTCGAAGTAGGCACCATGCCAGAAGGTACCATTTTTTTGTTGTGTGGGGGAAACTGGCCCAGGCATCTGGAAATAATCTCCCATAATTCCCTGACCAGAAAAACCAGAGTGAAGCTCCTCTTTGGATCCAAGAATGTCATCTCTTCTGCAAACAGACAAATTGTTGATGGTGGTGGTCATATCGACAAAGCCATTCTGAAGGCAGGTCGTGCATACCATAAATATAAGGCCAAGAGAAACTGCTGGCCACGTGTCCATGGTGTGGCTACGAGACCTTTAGAACATCCCTTCGTTGGTGGTAACCATCAACACGTTGGTAAACTCTCAACCATCAGGAGAGACGCACCAGCCAGTCGTAAAGTCGCTCTGATCTGCTTAGCACAAAGACTGTACAGGAGAAGAACTAAATTCCAAAAATAATTTACACAAGCTTTATAAAATCCCCAAAAAAGTGGGGTACTGAGCACAGTGTAAGGAGAGGATGGAAGACAGAGAAAAAGTGAGGAAATATTTTATAAAAAGAGAAGTAGATGACCTGCAATTACTTTCAAGTAAAAGTACTAAAGACTAGCACTGTAAAGGAATTCAAGAAAGCCTGGGAAACCTGAAGACAACAAAATAATCTGTGCTTTCATTATAGGCAGACTAGTTGGGCCAGTTATCGGCTGTCATAATCTGTGCTTCTGTTTCTAAGGCACTATGGATATATAGCATACATGTTAAAAGGTAATAAGGCACCAGAGGTAAACAATTCTTCCCAACTTGGGGGGGTGCAGTCTCTTGGGGGTCATGAGTAATCTTGGAAAAGTGTCAGCTTGTATATTTAATAAACTTCATTCCAGAAAGACATTCACAAACAGAGCAGTCCAATGCATGGAAAAGCTCTTGATGGAGGGCATCAATCTTACACCCAGGTCACCGTCCGCAGAAGGGGGGTTTAAATTTGGATGGTGGGACTTTATCTAAAAAAAAAAAAAAATTTGGAAATCCCTGAAGTAGAATGATTGTCATGTTACATGTACACAAGGAAAAGTAAAGATAAAATGGCCCAGTTATAGTAAATCACTGCTGATTAACTAGAGGCCTATAGACTATTACAAGGACATGAAGACACTCTGAAGTCAAATAAGATAAAGCACAACAAGAAGATGTACATTACAAAGTCAAACACTGCATTAAGTGGAAGACATCACTAAGGGAGTATGATGCGCCGCACACCTAGCACGGAGGACCCGGGTGGTTTATCTCTGGGGTTTGTGAGAGCACACAAAGCACAGAAATACATCCAGGAGATAGACGGCAACTGTGAATTCGGCAACAGAGCCACTCACTCTGTTGCCGAATTCATAGCTGGGATCGCTTTTCAGGTGGAACTCATGTATTTCCAGGGGTTTGTGTGCTGGCTGTTCTCAGCACACAAACCCCCGGTAATACACGAAAGACATCGTACCTCCGGGTGACAGGCATGCTCCGGGCTGGCAGCAAACCTGTCACTCAGGGGCACGATACGACCCTGGAAACATTAAAACTCTAGAAAACAGTAAGCACCTAATAAAATATAACAGATAGCAATAATACACCGGGAATACAGGAGTTTATTGTAATCAGCAGGATGCTCAAGGAAGAAAAAAAAACTTGGGAATGTAGTTTCCTTATAATTCGTACATCTCTGAAACAATAAAGCAACCAAAAGCATGTTTGGTTACTAACAGACAAGGAACAACTAAAATTTCAGATAATGCAATAACAATATGACAAAATGACCCAATTATAATATCAAGGTAAACAATAATTACACACAGAATGGGGACCTCCTTATCTGATTGCGGCAGTGATATAGCATTTTGATGTATTCCCATCATAATGCAACAAAGAACGAATAAGGATAGGGCAGCTTTATAAGGGGACCACAAGGCAATGATGTCACATAAGCATGAAGACACAAGAAGAAAATAAGCTTGCTATGATATATAGAGCACTTCAACCTATGACATAGTGGACTCACTAAAATGTATTTAGTACTGCATGCAGTCACCATGATTATATTAAATATCACAGCTTTCAAATTACACAATGAAAAGGGACAATTTTAATATATAAAATGACACACTCTAAATACAACTTACCATAATGTAAACGTAGTCATTTACATAGTTTATTTGGATGAAAAAAAGATAATCAAGTTCCAACCTTTACCTACCCATATAAAACAACACTATTTAAAATAATACTTCATCCCCATGGCCTTCACTGTATTAAATTATATAATAAGTTTCATTATCATAACACACATACACATTACATATTTTGACAATTACATTTTCAGAGTATGCAACACCTGTCTGCAATGACAGGCCTTATAATGTATATAAAATAGCATTCATTAACACAAGAAAGGTATATTGTTGAAGCTCTATCAGTGGTGGCAATACAATGACAATGTTGCGATATGACACAAATTAGGCCATCAGTGGCACCAAAGAGCAATATACCAATGTACCCTGCAGCAGGAATGTCTAACCATTAGAACTCCAGCTATAGTAGACTGCATTACCCATGATGCTCAGTCATTTCCTGGCGTTCCAGCTGTTGTCCATCACAGCTGGAGGGCCAAAGGTTAACCATCACTGCCCCTTGGGATGAGGAAGCTCAGGCCTGGCTGTGGTCCTAGCTCAGACCGGTTCCGTTGCTCTCATTTGGAGGACCCTTTAGACCCTTACCTCTTGGGTGCCGGGTGCTCCATGCTTGGGGTTTCCGATTAGCCGCCACACACGTACAATGAGAAAACGGCACGTTCCGGGGCCGCCACTAACTCCGCACAACTTCCATCTTCCTCTAAGCACACAGTAGCCAGCTGCCAGACTCGAACCGCCCCCTGGCGCCCCCGATTGGCTGCATCAGCGGCTCCTTCGCGCGCCGATTGGCCGCTCCCTGTGTCAAACATGTTAGAGTCAGCTACGGAATCCGCTCGGTGCTTTACTAGTCCCTCCTGTGGAAGCAGGAAGAGAAATAGCAGTGCATGATGGGAAAGGGCCGGGTTGGATCTAGTCAGTGAAGAAGCAGTCCTGCTGTTACAGTATGGGAGCTAATAGGAGACTTGAAGCCGGTGGCTGTGAACCTCGCAGTAGGGGCCAAAGGGTAAAAGCAGGTTCCCTGCTGCACGGTAACAGTGATTGTAGGTTAATTGCATACTTCCCCCAATGTCCCTATTCAGGAGGTCCAATCCCTAACTTGTACCCAAATCCTCTGTCTTTCCCTCTCTATTGTTCCTTATTTCTGGGAGCGCAGAATATTTGGTTTGTATGAATGTATCAGAGCTCCATACTCATAAAACACAATAAAGTGAGTTGAGACTGTAGTAAATGTGCTTTTATATTAATTTGTGTAAATAAAATGTAATTCTTAATGACCTCAAATTATATAAATAGTTACTATTAGGCCATAAAGTCACTGAAAATGTTTGGGTAAAGCCCCTCCCATAGACACCCTTTTAGCCTCTCCCACACAATTAAATGTGTCCTTCTTTGGACATGGGAAATGTTGGGAGATGTGTAATTGTGAAGTTTTAGAGGTGCCAGGCACAGGCTGATTTTATATCTGTCTGAGATTTATCATTTCATATCTCAAGAACACTGAAAGTCCACCACATATCTAGGAAGGGAGGTGCAAAGTGGTGTTTTGTTATACAGAATGTCATGAGAAAATCATAGCACTCTAACTGGACTAGTCCGAAATATCTTGCCAGTCACCAGATTATTTCACAAAGCAGGGCTCGAAAAACCAGGATATCAGACCTGGTGCCCGGGTATTGTGAGCCCTGCATAATGCCGTCATCGCTGAGGTCTTTTTTTTTTATTATTTGTGGCGCGAGGGAGCGTGTGCATGCGCTCCACAATATAGTTGTCCAAGTGTAGGTCTAGAAGAAACAATTTTCTTTGCACAGAGGTACAGACACACCTGGAACGAAAATGCCCCCCTTCCCTGCGATGAGGTATAGCAGCAGGGAGGGGGCAACATATTCATTGATCAGCAGTTTGTTTTTGTTTGTTTTTTTAAGATAAAAAAAAAAAAGCATGTCTTATGTATGATTGACTGTATATGTGTGTGATCGACTGGCTCTATGTGTGATTGGCTGACTGACCGACTGAATGTGTGTGTGTATGTGATCAGCAGTTGTTTTTTTTAAGATTAAAAAAAACACGGGGGCGGAGCTTGCAGTCACAGGGGAAAGACGTGCTTCGGCTGAGCTCCTACAACGGCTACTTAATTAAGTTCAATTTATATGGCATCTCCAGCCAAAACGTCAAAAAAATCCTCTACCCACCTTACAGTAGATATGGGGCGCAGGAAGAAAAAGTCTGAACAAATATCGGACCATATTACCAAAGATATTGTCTCTCTACTGTTTAGGCCTTATAAGCCTCCCCCTATCGCACATGCCGATTCGCAGGACAACTGGGGCTCAGACGGATCTTCCGATGATTCGCCTCCACCACGCAATAGAAGGCCTCCTGCACACCCACCCGAACCTATCGCTGATAGGACACCTTCAACCAAAAGGGATATTAACAAATTGTTTCTTGATTTACAAGGCGTTCTGAAGGCTGAAATGGCGGCCATGCGATCGGAACTTACATCCAAAGTAGCCACTCTTGAAACTGATTCGGTTGCTGCCGCTCGAGAGCGGGAAGAATCGAAGCAACAAATATGCCAAGTGACGACTCACTCGCAAAGGCTGCAGCGCCAAGTACTAGCACTTGAAATGAAATCAAGGCGTGCTAATATCCGTCTACGAGGGGTTTCGGAGGCGATTGGGCCCACCGCGCCCCGTGCCTATTTGAATGGCCTGCTCCAACAGTTAAAACCGGACTTTGAACCCGGGACTAGCCGGCTTTCAGACAGTTACAGAGTCCGTAAAGCAAAACGAGCTCCACAAGCTGCTCCCCGTGACATTATTATTCAATTCCAGAGCACTGCGGACAAGCTAGCGATTCTGCACGCCTCAAGGAATATACAAAATATTCAATACGCTGGAAGTTCACTGCAACTATATGATGATTTACCTCCTGAGGTAATAAATTGGAGGAGATCTATGGCAGGTTTAACTACCCACTTGAGAAACCACGACATCAAATACCGCTGGAACTCTCTCACGGTTACCACGGAGAACAAACAACTGACCATCGAGGACCCTGCTGAGGTGGATAGTTTTCTGAAATATCTGGGACTTCTGCCTCTGGAGCCTGGCGTTACAGACTCCACCACGCCAACAGATAATTAGGAGTTGCCGCTTATTGGCACAGACTCCCCGCAAGACTGTGCTTTGACTGGTTATGCTGAGCTGAAGGCTTTTTTCTTATTCCCCCCCCCCCCCCCCCCAGGGCATCGTCGCCACCAGACTGGTTGAGGCGGCATTTTTTTCACCAGATGTGTCCCGAGGCCCAATCTTTTGGTCGCGCCTTCTGGCGGTGGCCAGCTGCTCCCCTTTTTGGGCAGCCTTTTGCAGTTTCCTATGTTTCCCTATTCAAATTCTCCCTTTTCCAACTCTCTTCTCTTCCTTGTATTTCCTTTTCTACTACACTGTAAACTTTTTTTTTTTTTTTCTTTTTCCTCTCCATATTTTCTTACCCATTTGATGATTGAAATGAATGATAGGGCTATTATAGTCGATTCCTATATCTATGTGTGCTGGGTTGGAGAGACCCTGTTTGTGTTAAATAATTTCTGTATCATGCAGAGGAACTGACTGAAGGAATCTTGTGTATTATATTTTTAATGTTATATAAGATAGTGGTTTTTATTACATAAAGAACACCACATCACAGGTTCTATTCTGGTGACTCCACCCCTCACATTTTGTATTATGCTCTGCCCATGAACAATCCTGCTACTCTACTCATAGCTGTTTGTTATGATTAGAGTCCACTTGCTTCTTTGATATCATAGACAGATAATTAGTTGGTTTGCATAGGAAGATGGGGTGTTTCAATTCAATAATTTTGGAAGTTGTTTCTTTCTCTATAATTGTAATATAATAGAAGGAACGTGTTCTGTTTTTAGTTTTTAAAAAATGTAAAACGAGTCAATACTGTGGAACGTGCTCTGTATTACAGTGATTACTATATATGTTTGTCGAAATACTTCTGATCTATACTGTACATTTTGAGTATGCTCAATAAAACTTTAATTACAAAAAAAAAAGATTAAAAAAAACACGTCTTACGTATGTTTGACTGTATATGGATGTCTGACTGTATGTGTGTTGTGTATCTATTTCTTATTTATTTGAGGTTTTTTTTCTTTTATTAATATTAAGTTGTATATCTGAAGTCATATTCTTTGTAAATAATTCTGATAAATGTTATAATCTTTTAAACAATTTGATAAATGACACATTGACACAATGTAGTATTTAGAAAATAAGTTGTAACCTAATAAATCCAAATAAAGATATATAGTATAAAAAAAAAGTGTGTGTGTGACTGACTGCATGTATGTGATGTGTCTGTATCTGATTGCGTATGTTTGTGTGTATGTGCCACTGTCTGGCTCCTAGATTTTTTTGCTGGCCCTAAAACTGTTAAGTTTGTCAAGCCCTTTATATAGAGGGAGAATGGAAAGGATCCATCTAAGGCTGTCTGGCTTTTAAATGTAGCAGTGGAGGAGAGTTAGGAGTGGTCAATTACCCACAGTTACTGGTTTATACCCGTTGAAAAAGTCTCCAAATTCCATAAGTGCTGAAATTCCTTTATTACTTTCTACACGCCTCTCTTTAATTCATCAATACAGGCAACGTTCTTTTTTCTGTTTGTTTGTTTTTTACTGAATCCTGCACAACTAGGGTTGTCACCCAGCCAGTATTTTACCGGCAGGCTGGTAAAAAAAAAAAAATGGCTTAAGGCCAACGTTAAGTCTATTGGGGCAATAGCAGAGCCAGTATTTTTTTAAAGAAAAGGTGGCAACACTACACACAACCGATTTCGTTTTTATGATTTATTTTGTATTACAAACCGTTTTTGTTGTCTGTCAGCAGTATTGAGATAATTTGTTTTAAGTTTACCTTCGAGGAAAAGTAAGTTTGCAGAATGCTGAAACAAATGTCGGAAGGTCAGCTCAGGTTGCACTGATGACAAGTGTCTAGAATAAAAGTAGCTTATTTATGTGTATTTTTCTGGAACAACTAGCAACTAATTGTAAAGGTTATAAGCATTGTTTCCTTAGAAATACTGGTATGACTTGGAGCTCAAGACATGAGTTCTGTATCTAATATTACAACGTTTAATTTAGGTAAGTGACGCAAAAGATTTTGTCAAGGGTTTGTGGTAAAATAAGTACACACAAGGAAAACAAATTACATTTATTAATCTTTTATATATAATGAGCACCTTTGGCTAGGGCCTCATTATATTTATGTGCGAGTCAGTGGTTATGCTGCCACAATCTAACATGCGGGCCTTCTCCCAATGGTCCTCTCCATGTTAAGGTGTTTGGGCAAGGTAAGGAGTGGGTACAAAACACTAAAGTGCAGCAGTGATAAAAGGAGGTGTAGCACAGAATACCTCAATAGACATACACAGAAGAGTTACCCCTGCGCACAGAATGGAGTGACCCAAAATCGTGAAGCTACCAATGAATACACTTACTGTAGGATAAACTGCAGTGGAGAAACTGCATTAAACCATAAAAAAAAAAATGAAAATGCATATAGTGTCGAATGCTAAAATTGGTGTACTGTGCACATCACAAGATACTCAACAGTCGCGGCTCCATAGTTGTGGAGCAACATGTGGAGATTAAAAAAAATAACAATTCTAATATGACAGTACTTGAATGATGAGATGATGAATATGCTGTGCACAACTGATGCAAAGTCTCTTCAAGAAAAAATTAAACTTTTATTTAGGCTGTGACGAACATTCAACTAAAAGGGAGATTCAAAAAATAAACAGATAAAATTAAACTCAAACTGTCATGATCTGGAACCAGGTGGCATTGGAACCTGAGCGCCTGAGTTCAGGTGTTACAATGCAAGGATGGAGACAATGGGTCTGCTACAGGGTAACCTCACTCCTGCAGAAGCTTGAGGCCCCAGGTTGGGGTGGCCTCATTCCTGGACCCTGTGGTAGTAGCAGCTGTATCCAGTATAACCAAGGCTTGGACTGAAGATACCCTGTAGATATCCTGGAGCAGGCATGGAACATAATAACTCTGACAGGATATTATAGGCTGGGACAGAAATTAACCAAGCAGAGCATATACAAACAGAAGGCAAACTAAAGCAGAAACTGAATTGAATACAGAGTTCAGAGCCAAGGAGAGACTGGAGTAAATATGAGCAGGCCAGAGCAGAGTCTAAACTAAAGATAAATATTACAGGGGTAAAGACAAAATGCAGAGACAGACAAAAGGCATGGCAACTGAACTTAAAGGCACACATATAAGCAGAGAACAATCAAAGGACAGGGCCAAAGCAGCATGAAATTAACACAGACATGAATATAGGAACTGGCCTAACACTGAGATGAAGGTAAGGATTTTGTTCTCCTGATGGAAGCCTGCCAACCAGCATCAAAGTACCTCACAAATGCGAAGTCCCTAATAATAAAACCTACCAAAAATAAACAAATTGACTGGATCTACAAGATACTACACAGACACACAGGAATTATCTGTAGTAGGATTGCACAGATTAGGAGCTTTAAGCAAACCGACAGAGCACAAATAGACAGGGATCATTAATTAACACAGCATTGTATTTGTACTCCAAATTTGCATCAAATGGGCTTCTTCTGCATCTTCAACAAGGAGCTAGAACGATACACAGTAAGCAAAGAGGCAAAATAAAAAAAGTATTTGCTGTGGCCTAGCCTGTGGAGCTCAATATAGGATATATGGGGATGGGGATGCCACTCTGCAGAATGTCACCAGTGACAATCCACACCCCAGTCACTACTGTTAAAATTGGGAGAGGCAGCAGCTTGAATGATCTGCACATACTCACAGGTTTCCTGCTCTAGCCCTCCCTCCTGCTTTTTTGACATACATTGCTTGTGATTTTAGTAACACAAAGTAAATAAATACTAAATGTGTCTATGGTGTCTGCTTATGAAATTACCTGTGTCACTTGGTATGTAAATCACACATTTCTCATTGAAAAGTATTTAATTTGCATATGAAAAAGAGACACATTTAAAGCATGTCCATAAAGCCAACCTGCAAAATAGCCCAGTCCCACATGCCCTTTCCCCTAGATCTGTTCAGGTTTGCACAAATGACTCATTATATCACATCTCTTCCCAATAAACTGCCAATTAATCTGTACTCTTTGTTACACACAAATCTCATCTGTGGGAGATTGGCTACCCTCTTACACCATCAAATAGAAAACTCCAAATTTCATTAACCCATAAACAATGGTATGATATATTTGCCATGGTGTCATTGTTCTTTCAGCAAATGGAATGCAGGAATGTGCCTATATGTCAATATTTAGATGGTACTGGGTCCTCCACGCTGTTACATGAGATTTACTAAACAGTCCCGTGTATGTGTTGGCGATGCACCAACCCATGTCCAACCCTTTTGGTGTCTGATTACCCAATTATAGTATGCGTTTCAGGCCATCGGATCCCCTTTGCAGCAACTGTGCTATGGCTTTGCTGTAATGAGACATCTCCTGAATACCCCACACTAAATATGTGTATTTCTCTGGTAGAGACTATAAGGGAAATGGGAAATCATGTTCTCCCAGGACAGGTTTGCTTAGTATACAAAGACTTGGTTCCTTGGTTGAATGGAATTAATGTCCCCTTATTGGGATCTCCATGGATTTGGTTCCATTGAATGGAATTAATGCCCCCCTATTGGGATCTCAATGGATTTGGTTCCATTGAATGGAATTAATGTCCCCCTGTTGGGATCTCCATGGATTTGGTTCCATTGAATGGAATTAATGTCCCCCTATTGGGATCTCCATGGGTTTGGTTCCATTGAATGGAATTAATGTCCCACTCTTGTGATCTCCATGGGTTTTCTGTTCTCCTCTTCTCTGATAAAGACTAAAGATATATTTTTAAATTTTCTGTATATTTTTAAATTTGACTATAATCTGTTATTGTTGTGTTTAATATTGTGTGTACAAAACTCTGCCTATCTTTAATAACAAACTGTCAAAACTCTTGTTCCTTAGAGAAAGCTAAGGTGAATCAATTGTGTCCATCTTTCCCCAAGTAAACCCTCTTTAAAAGTACAGGTTTACTTTTGGCTCTGCCTCAACAATGAGGCAGAGCTGGTGGGGTGTCTGGCGCATAGTGACAGTGTCAGTGTTTGATCACTTGGATAGTAGAGCGGCACTCAAATTGTACCACACTACTGGACAGTCTACTCAGTATACTCTGATTTGACACAAAATTTGATAAGGGTCGGGTACTTTAGCCAAAATTCACAAATCACTGAAATTCAGCTACTCAGTGTCCTTTAATTCTGGTCCAAATCAGCAGTTCAAAGCGAGCACCGGCTACATTTTTCAGGATCTGTTAAGACTCTGATCGGGTCTCTGCCATCGTGTTCCTGGCTACCGATCACCTTGTGAATTTTATAATGAATATGATATGACTGGCAGACATATTTATTGATTTGTATTAATGGCTTTGCCCTCTGTGCGGTGCAGTATTCAGTGAAATATGTATGGTTTCCTATGATGAAGCACCTAAAAGTGACGTTTTGGTGCTTGTGTCGTATGGGACGCTAGCACCTTGCGTCACGAAGGGGTTAAAAGTGACTCATCCTCCCCTGCCCTGGCAAGGTAGAGGGGGTAGGTAGGGAATTCAATTCAAATTTGATGGTGACATGGCCGCCTTTGGCCAGACCCCTAACTGCTGGGGGCTATTTGTTTTTATTGGGGGGGGGGGGGTATCCAAATTCCAAGGGGATTTTATTTTATTATATGTGGGTGGGAAGGGCAAGTAGCCTTGGCCCCCAAAGTATAATATAGGTGCTGGGAGCCATTTGAGCCGCTCCCAGACCCATTTATTATATGGGAGAATCAGGGCAAGTTTATCTCTTTTAAAATATATTTTAAATTGTTTTTTTTATATATATATATTTATTTTGGTAGGACTTTAGCTATTTTCACAATAGCTGAAATCCTCCAGACATCAATCTCTATCCTCCCCGTACATGGGGAGGATAGACGCTGCCACTTTGGTTTTGTGCGTTTCTGGCATCCTGATGAGTACTGAGTCACTTCGGGCTTTGGAGGCCTCATTGTGCATATTGATTCGACCCTATAGTAAATGTTTAGTATCATCAATATAACCCTGCTCTGATACAGGAGCAGTATATGTATCTGTGCTCATATGTTGTGTGTGTCATCCTTGTCAGTACCATGGATAGGTTTCAAAGTTTGTATGATCAATAATATTACATCCATAGGATTCTCCTTTTTGTCCTTGATTTTGATCTATTGTATTTTACTTGACCGAGGTCAAAACAGCGCACAGCATTTGATGCGTTAGACATTCTCCTAGTTCATTTCCACGGATGGGCCAGGCTCAGCGGTGCTTCATCATAGGAAAACATACATATTTCACTGAATACTGCACTTCACATATGGCAAAGGCATTAATACAAATCAATAAATATGTCTGCCAGTCATATCATATTCATTATAAAAACATATGTTAGCACTCATAATAAACTCACCACATAACCCTCACTCATATTAACGCTGGAAAAAGTTCATTTTTGCCCAGATCAGCAATAGTGGAGTGAGTTAGTGCAGAGTCTTGCAGCTGTCTGGCACTTTCTGGGTGATAAGACTAGACTGCATCACTAAATCCCCAAAAATCATGAAATCAGGGGGGGAAATGGGGACTTGACCGTGAACATAAAAAAATATATATATAACAGTTTGTTTTCCTGAAAAGATCAACATTTTCTAACAGTTTATTAATGCTTATGTTGCAATCCAGATCAGTTGATAAAAGTCCTGAATGGCCACTTGTTTGAAGTTCTTACCCAATGAAAAACATCCATGTAAGACCGTGAATGCACAGTTTTCTGCTGTATCTTGGATACATTTTACTGCTGATCATTATCAAGGCATTTATGCATTATATTTACAGCATTCATGGAAACGGTATTCCCTGATGCATTGGCCTCTTTAAGCAGGATAATGCACCTGCCACAAAGCAACATGGTCCAGGAATGGTTTGAGGAACACAGCAACGAGTTTATAGTGTTGACTTGGCCTCCAAATTCCCCCGATCTCAAACCAATCGAGCATCTGTGGGATGTGCTGGACAAACAAGTCTGATCCATTGAGGCCCCAAGGTTGCAACTTACAGGACTTAAAGGATCTGCTGCTAATGTCTTGGTGTCAGATACCACAGCACACCTTCACAGGTCTAGTGGAGTCCATGCCTCGACGGGTCAGAGCTGTTTTGGCATCTAAAGGTGACCTACACAATATTAGGCAGATGGTCATAACGTTATGGCTAATCGGTGTCTAGATACATTTAATTCATAAGAGTTATTACTGCTGGTAACCTAAAAAATGGTAATACATCATTTTCCTCAATTTGGAGTGCTTCATTGGACAGCTGTGGTGTGTGGCAGCTGGAGGCACATTTGAATTTCAGTGGCGATTATCTTTTACATGATGGATTATACAGGCCGGTGAGGTGCAGATATGCCGGAAGGTGTAAATATTGAAACTTTCAAACGTCTCTGGAAGGTCCACAAACTATAAAAGCAATTTTTTTTTAATGGTTTTTAGATATAAGTGATTAACTAAAGAATATTATCTCATGAAGGCACAAGGCTATCATAGATATAAGACCGGGAACTGGGGACTAATAGAAGTATTTAGAAAATTGGGCAGACCAGATGGACCGAATGGTTCTTATCTGGCAACACTTTCTTTGTTTCTATTAAATACATAAATGATAGAAACAACATTTTTTAAAAAGCATTTTATTAATTTTAATGTGGTCATTACTTCAAGAGGTTTACTTTACTCAAACTTTAAATAACCCAAGGACTTTTCAATTCTACAGACTTGAATAGTACCACTTGAAGGTAGATATGGAACTCTGGCATATTTTCTCCATTATGTCCCTCAAAGTTCCCTACATTTATTGATATGAGGGACCTGCGTGAGTTAGGCAGTAACTGACTCTTGCACCACAACATATAAAGGGGGCGTGTATAAACACGGAGCGCACACACATTGTGCCAAATACTGGCCCAATTGGCGTGTGTGCCAGTCTATAAAGCAAACTCACGGAAACCTGCGTTATCTATGCTGAATGCGTAGATTTAGGTTGCGTCTGCACTCGTGGCGCCAGCACAGCCTATGTATAAAAAAAAATCAGACGCTAAAAAGTGACCGGGGAACCTCCGCCAAACACAGTTTGATCGCTGTCTCTTTCCCCCACTAAGTTATTAAAAAAAAGCGCAATTGGCCTTATACTTAACAAACGGCGATTGCTCTTTTTTATAAATCAGTTTTTATACATATCCCCCAAAATGTCACAGCCAGCTCTGCTGTCGGTAGCACCTTCACTTTACTGACGCAAATTTTATGGATCTCCAGAATTCCTTACATAACCCTATGCTCAGTAATCATGAGATTTCAGCTTGGGTTAAGAGATTTCAGCAAAGTTTGAGCACTTGGTTCCTGTTTTTTTACAACCCCAAGGGCTATGTTTAAAAAAAAATTTTTTTAAAAAGTCAGCAATTTTCCACATTTTGCTGACATGCAAGAATAATTAGAAAAGCACTAAAATAGATGTGTACCAAATTGTGCATATGGTAACTGCAGATTTATTCTCACAGTGCTACATATAGGAGTTTTTCCCTATAGTTTTGTCGAGATGCCAAAACTCTATAATATTTTTCCCCTGGTACCAAAGGAACGTGCTTTACAACTCATACTGGAAAGCTGAATTGAGTCTTTAATGATCCCCATACCCCCTGCCCTATTCAGCTTCCAATAATCATAGCAGGTCTCACTCAATAAACTACAAACTCTGTTTGAAATACAAGAGGTCTTCGGTTTTTCACCTTTTCTAGTTAAACCTCCACAGTTATCATGTGTTTTTATGTATTTTTGGAAACCATCCTAAGTGAAGATGTGTGTGTTTGATCTATTAACCTCTGTAGACATTTTACTCATAGAGGAATTCGAGTAAATTCATGCCGAGAGCTAAATCAGCCTGTTTCTGTCCTTTTCCTTTATCATAGCTTTTTCCTTTATTCATTTCAATTTACACTCCTGTAGATATTATATACCAGGGCTGTCCAACGTGGGGCCTGTTTGACCGCAAAGTGCGGTAAAATCATTTACCATCTATAATGTTTATATCATACCTCCTCCCTCCATCATTCATAACTAGTGTTGAGGGAACCCGAACCGCACTGTTCGGGTTCGTACCGAACATTACGGTTTTTGGACCCCGGACCCGAACACGGACATTTCACTGTATGTTCGGGTTGGAGTTCGGGGTTCGGCGATTACCATAGGCGTGCGCAGCCTATTGCATTAGGGTGTGCACCCTAAAGCACAAACACACACGCCGCACACGTGTGTGTGTATAGATATATAGGTAGATATATATCTATCTATATATCTATACACACACATACACAAATGCACTCTGCATACTTACATACCTGTGCTCCGCTCTGCACCCTCTCCTCTGGCACTGCGGCTGGGCCTCACCCTTGCGTTGCCGTGACTCCGCCTCTGCGTGACGTCACGGAACGCGTGTACGCGAACGTGTACATTACAGGGGAGGTCTGAGGGAGGAGAAAGTCCGTCCTTCACTATGCGGCGCTTCCGCTCGCATAGTGAAGGATCGGATTAGGAGACAAACTCGGGCGGCAGACGGCAGTGCAGCACGGAGGTGAGAGGCTGGAGCACAACTCTTCCCTCACAGCCGCGGACCAGCAGAGCACTGGGAGACAGCAGCAAGGAGGTAAGTACTGGGGAAGGGGGGAGGAGGGTGGCACATAACGATCATACTGAGGGGCAAAATCATGGCATATTGAGGGGCAAATTCCTGGCATATTAATTGGCATAATCCTGGCATATTAATTGGCATAATCCTGGCATATTGAGGGGCAAAATCATGGCATATTAATTGGTAAAACCCAGGCATATTGAGGGGCAAAATCATGGCATATTAATTGGCAAAAGAATGGCATATTGAGGGGCAAAATACTGGCATATTAAATGGCAGAGAAAAGAAAAGAGGAGCTGTGTTTGGGTCTCACTGTTATCTTGGCAGATTGATTAGTTGTACGGCTGCTTGCTGGAAGTTTCACTCAAACGCTGGGTAACCTCAGCCCATAGACAAATAAATTGAAGAATCGGATTGCAGAGTGACCAAACCAGATAACGAATTTTGTATCGAACGAGTGTAATTTTTTGTAAGATAAATAGTGGCTAGCACAATCCTGGAATCACAGCACACAGGAAGGATCCGCCTTACACGTTTCGTGCCAGCTGACACTTAATCATAGGCATGAAACGCGTAAGGCGGATCCTTCCTGTGTTCTGTGATTCCAGGATTGTGCTAGCCACTATTTATCTTACAATAAATTACACTCGGATACAAAATTCGTTATCTG
Organism: Pelodytes ibericus; assembly: GCA_036172795.1. Taxonomy (NCBI): domain Eukaryota; kingdom Metazoa; phylum Chordata; class Amphibia; order Anura; family Pelodytidae; genus Pelodytes; species Pelodytes ibericus. The sequence continues at coordinate 36,347,699 of CM069859.1, read as the reverse complement.
GTTTGGTCACTCCGCAATCCAATTCTTCAATATATTAAATGGCATTTTGAGGGGAAAATCCTGGCATATTAAATGGGAAAATCCTGGCATATTGAGGGGCAAAATCCTGGCATATTAAATGGCAAAATACTGGCATATTGAGGGGCAAAATAGTGGCATATTAAATGGCATATTGAGGGGAAAATACTGACTTATTGTTGGCAAAATATTACTGGCATATTGACCAACTGCTTCCAACCACCCTCCATATTACATTAGACCATGATAACATGATTGTGAGGGTAGGTGGGGCAAGTGGGAGATATTGTCGGGAGGGAGCGGGGGCCCAGAAAATGTGTTCAGTAAGGGGCCCTGAAATTCCTGGTGGCAGCATTGCTGACAGGTAAGAATGTGTATTTTGCATTGTCCTAATAGCAGGAACTTCCAATTTGAATATATCTCCTCCCAGTGCCCTGTCAATATCCAACAGAGTTGAAAATGCTTGACAAGACACTATGTTTGGTGCCCTTATTCAATACTTGCTGCAACAGAAAGCAGGAGAGGTATCATTGGGAATGTAAGCTACCCTATCTGCCACTACTAGTTTCATTAAATGTTCCCCAAAACATTTTGTAGATTTTAGATCATATGTATGAAAAAAAGCCATACTTTAATTTCCAATCACTACTCAATTGCTTTATTTATTTTCCAGTCACTACTCAGTGGCATGTTTTATTTCCCAGTCTCTACTCAGTGGCATGTTTTATTTTCCAGTCTCTACTCAGTGGTATGTTTCATTTTCCAGTCACTACTCAGTGGCATGTTTTATTTTCCAGTCAATACTCAGTGGCATGTTTTATTTTCCAGTCACTACTCAGTGGCATGCTTTATTTTCCAGTCACTACTCAGTGGCATGCTTAATTTTACAGTCACTACTCAGTGGCATGTTTCATTTTCCAGTCACTACTCAGTGGCATGTTTTATTTACCAGTCACTACTCAGTAGCATGTTTTATTTTCCAGTCAATACTCAGTGGCATGTTTTATTTTCCAGTCACTACTCAGTGGCATGCTTTATTTTCCAGTCACTACTTAGTGGCATGTTTTATTTTCCAATCACTACTCAGTGGTATGTTTTATTTTCCAATCACTACTCAGTGGCATGCTTAATTTTCTAGTCACTACTTAGTGGCATGTTTTATTTTCCAGTCTCTACTCAGTGGCATGTTTCATTTTCCAGTCACTACTTAATGGCATTTTTCATTTTCCAGTCACTACTCAGTGGCATATTTTATTTTCCAGTCTCTACTCAGTGGCATGTTTTATTTTCCAGTCTCTACTCAGTGGTATGTTTCATTTTCCAGTCACTACTCAGTGGCATGTTTTATTTTCCAGTCAATACTCAGTGGCATGTTTTATTTTCCAGTCACTACTCAGTGGCATGCTTTATTTTCCAGTCACTACTCAGTGGCATGCTTAATTTTACAGTCACTACTCAGTGGCATGTTTCATTTTCCAGTCACTACTCAGTGGCATGTTTTATTTACCAGTCACTACTCAGTAGCATGTTTTATTTTCCAGTCAATACTCAGTGGCATGTTTTATTTTCCAGTCACTACTCAGTGGCATGCTTTATTTTCCAGTCACTACTTAGTGGCATGTTTTATTTTCCAATCACTACTCAGTGGTATGTTTTATTTTCCAATCACTACTCAGTGGCATGCTTAATTTTCTAGTCACTACTTAGTGGCATGTTTTATTTTCCAGTCTCTACTCAGTGGCATGTTTCATTTTCCAGTCACTACTTAATGGCATTTTTCATTTTCCAGTCACTACTCAGTGGCATGTTTTATTTTCCAGTCACTACTCAGTGGCATGTTTTATTTTCCAGTCACTACTCAGTGGCATGTTTTATTTTCCAGTCTCTACTCAGTGGCATGCTTAATTTTACAGTCACTACTCAGTGGCATGTTTCATTTTCCAGTCACTACTCAGTGGCATGTTTTATTTACTAGTCACTACTCAGTGGCATGTTTCATTTTCCAGTCAATACTCAGTGGCATGGTAAGAATGTGTATTTTGCATTGTCCTAATAGCAGGAACTTCCAATTTGAATATATCTCCTCCCAGTGCCCTGTCAATATCCAACAGAGTTGAAAATGCTTGACAAGACACTATGTTTGGTGCCCTTATTCAATACTTGCTGCAACAGAAAGCAGGAGAGGTATCATTGGGAATGTAAGCTACCCTATCTGCCACTACTAGTTTCATTAAATGTTCCCCAAAACATTTTGTAGATTTTAGATCATATGTATGAAAAAAAGCCATACTTTAATTTCCAATCACTACTCAATTGCTTTATTTATTTTCCAGTTACTACTCAGTGGCATGTTTTATTTTCCAGTCTCTACTCAGTGGCATGTTTTATTTTCCAGTCTCTACTCAGTGGTATGTTTCATTTTCCAGTCACTACTCAGTGGCATGTTTTATTTTCCAGTCAATACTCAGTGGCATGTTTTATTTTCCAGTCACTACTCAGTGGCATGCTTTATTTTCCAGTCTCTACTCAGTGGCATGTTTCATTTTCCAGTCACTACTTAATGGCATTTTTCATTTTCCAGTCACTACTCAGTGGCATATTTTATTTTCCAGTCTCTACTCAGTGGCATGTTTTCTTTTCCAGTCTCTACTCAGTGGTATGTTTCATTTTCCAGTCACTACTCAGTGGCATGTTTTATTTTCCAGTCACTACTCAGTGGCATGTTTTATTTTCCAGTCTCTACTCAGTGGCATGCTTAATTTTACAGTCATTACTCAGTGGCATGTTTCATTTTCCAGTCACTACTCAGTGGCATGTTTTATTTACTAGTCACTACTCAGTGGCATGTTTCATTTTCCAGTCAATACTCAGTGACATGTTTTATTTTCCAGTCACTACTCAGTGGCATGCTTTATTTTCCAGTCACTACTTAGTGGCATGTTTTATTTTCCAATCACTACTCAGTGGTATGTTTTATTTTCCAATCACTACTCAGTGGCATGCTTAATTTACTCAGTGGCATGTTTCATTTTCCAGTCACTACTTAATGGCATTTTTCATTTTCCAGTCACTACTCAGTGGCATGTTTTATTTTCCAGTCACTACTCAGTGGCATGTTTTATTTTCCAGTCACTACTCAGTGGCATGTTTTATTTTCCAGTCTCTACTCAGTGGCATGCTTAATTTTACAGTCACTACTCAGTGGCATGTTTCATTTTCCAGTCACTACTCAGTGGCATGTTTTATTTACTAGTCACTACTCAGTGGCATGTTTCATTTTCCAGTCAATACTCAGTGGCATGTTTTATTTTCCAGTCACTACTCAGTGGCATGCTTTATTTTCCAGTCACTACTTAGTGGCATGTTTTATTTTCCAGTCACTACTCAGTGGTATGTTTTATTTCCAATCACTACTCAGTGGCATGCTTAATTTTCTAGTCACTACTTAGTGGCATGTTTTATTTTCCAGTCACTACTCAGTGGCATGTTTCATTTTCCAGTCAATACTCAGTGGCATGCTTTATTTTCCAGTCACTACTTAGTGGCATGTTTTATTTTCCAGTTACTACTCAGTGGCATGTTTCATTTTCCAGTCACTACTCAGTGGCATGTTTCATTTTCCAGTCACTACTCAGTGGCATGTTTCATTTTCCAGTCACTACTCAGTGGCATGTTTCATTTTCCAGTCACTACTCAGTGGCATGTTTCATTTTCCAGTCACTACTCAGTGGCATGTTTCATTTTCCAGTCACTACTCAGTGGCATGTTTCATTTTCCAGTCACTACTCAGTGGCATGTTTCATTTTCCAGTCACTACTCAGTGGCATGTTTCATTTTCCAGTCACTACTCAATGGCATGTTTCATTTTCCAGTCACTACTCAGTGGCATGTTTTATTTTCCAGTCACTACTCAGTGGCATGTTTTATTTTCCAGTCACTACTCAGTGGCATGTTTTATTTTCCAGTCACTACTCAGTGGCATGTTTTATTTTCCAGTCACTACTCAGTGGCATGTTTTATTTTCCAGTCACTACTCAGTGGCATGTTTTATTTTCCAGTCACTACTCAGTGGCATGTTTTATTTTCCAGTCACTACTCAGTGGCATGTTTTATTTTCCAGTCACTACTCAGTGGCATGTTTCATTTTCCAGTCACTACTCAGTGGCATGTTTCATTTTCCAGTCACTACTTGGTGGCATGATTTAGCTGGTGTCTGTGACTCTAAAAAAAAGATGTGATTAAGTAGTCTTCATCAGTAAACTCTTCCCATGTGCTTTCTTGATTAAAACCTGGCTTAGTTTTACATAATCTGTCTCAGTAGAACGGCAGTATCTAACCCTTAATTATGTGAATGAAATGTTCCTTTTTACATTTCAGAGTATAATTGCTATTGGCCCCTAGATGATTATTACAATCAACAGTTTTCTAACGTGTCTTAGTCTGTCTTAGGAAAAATTAATTGCAGAGTGTAAAAAACGAAACCTGACATTTCAATTTCCAGATGTTTTTGTTTCTTTTGATATTAGAGATGTGTAGAGTTGTTCTTTTGTCTGTCCACAATGCTTTGCTCTCGACAGCTAAATAATTGCTTTTTTATGTGTTAAGTACCCTTAAAATATCTAGTGCTTTGTCCTCTTTAAGGTTGGAATTGCCTTCTCCATAGGTCTACTCCAATCTTCTTAATCGATCCATCTTACCTTTTTCTCCCTAGCTAGCAGCAGCATAAGAAGTGTAAGCTTCACACAAAGACATCACCTAAAACAGGTGTGTCAGTGTGGTTCTCCAGTCCCCCAATATCCTGATTACAGTCTTTTCGCTGACAGAATGCTGTATTGTCTTGATTATAGGGAGCACCACTATACATTGATGCCATTTTATAATAATAATAATAATAACTAGTTTGTATATAGCGCCTTTCTCCCACTGTGACTCAAGGCGCTTTTCAGCACACACTCTCGGAATTAACCAAATAGGCAGCTGAATATTAGATGTTATTATCCAATCGATGGTACTCATACCAAAAAAAAACATCACAAATGTTAACTTTTATTCTTCATAAACACCAGTTAAATGTATTAAAATGCCTGCCAGCTTATTGTATTGTGTTGGTCCGGGAGGTCAACACAGGTCCAGCTAGTGTATTGCAATATGGGGCAGGCCTGGATTGTTGCAGGTGATCTCTATAAACCTGAGTGGACTCAGGAACATTGCATGGGTTAAACAAAACATGTCCCGCACTTTGAAAGTAAACCCAACGTGTATCTTAATAGATTTACTATCTGCTGTCTCACATCTGAGCTTGCTCACAGCCAATCAAAGTGGGGGCTTACCCCGCTCTCACTGCCGAATGTGAGGGACTCTCACTACTAGTGCCTAGTTAAGGTCCCCCCCCCCCCCCCCCCCCCCCCCCTGCTGATCCCATGCAACAGCAAGGGTCTCTCTCTGCTCTAGCTATGGAAACATGGCAGCTGTCGATCAGAGGATAAACTGGCATGTACTATAAAAAGTAGTTCATAGTACTCATAGTTCATCCAAACAATAGGAACAACTTACATTTCACTTCTGTATTAGAAGCACAAGTGAAAAGTAAGGTTTAGTGTTGCTTTAAACCCTGCAGCATAGTTGCCAACATCAGCCATGTTTCCAGGGACACATATTTGTTCCACATGCTGCAGAAAAGAGCATGCAAAGTGCAGCCCGGCAGTATGTAGGCTGGATATACGCACAGACACAATCCAATTAATTACTCAGGGTGGAGATCTCACAGTACCTACTATGATTGGTTAATTAATTGGATTGTGTCCATGCATATATGCATCCTACATACTGCACTTTGCATGCTCTTTCTGCAGCATGTGGAACAAATATGTTTGGCAACTATGTCCTCAGGTGAGTATTTGGCAGGACTCTCCTGATGTCCAGAGCTCCTTCAGCTGTCCAGGAATACGTCCTAAGCCCTCTAGGCCAAAATCGCGAACCTGTGTGTAGTAGGCCTCAAAGCTGCATGTTTTCCTGCCAGGTTTCCCATGGTCGCGGTAATCTTCCCTGTTCGTAGGTAAATCTTGCCTAAAAATGTGTCCCCAGGTAGCCCTTCATACAAGTGACTACCTCAGTCAGTCTCAGGGTATTAACAGTGTCAAGTTCAGCAGGTGCCTCGGAGGAGCTCACACCAAACATGTCTAGTCAAAATAGCACTTACCAAAACTACTCCTACTCTCCACATTCACAGATACAGCTCTATGAGTGGCCATTTTGTTAGGAACACCTATAAAAAATTTACAATATGCCCTACAGAATGTACAATTGTTTTGTATTCATAGAGAAATAGTTCCTGTTGGATCATATTCATGATTAATTGATTTGTTCCCCTTGGACACACATGCATTCTACATTCTACTGGGGAGTTTGTGTGTTTATTGTGTTGAGCAATATTATGGATGACCTGGCAACTGAACAGGCATTTGTGCAATATACACTGATCAGCCATAACATAGTTGCTAACATTAGCCATGTTTCCAGGGACACATATCTGTACCACATGCTGCAGTAAGACCATGCAAAGTGCAGCCTGGCAATATATAGGGTGCATATACACACAGACAGAATGCAATTAATTAATCAGGGTGGAGATCTCATAGAACCTGCCATGATTAATTAATTGGATTGTGTCTGTGCGTATTTGTATCCTACATAGTGCCGGGCTGCACTTTGCATGCTCTTTCTGCAGCATGTGGAACTAATATGTGTCCCTGGAAACATGGCCGATGTTGGCAACTATGCCCATAACATTATGACCACTGACAGGTGGCAAGCCGGCGGAGTCAGTGTGATGCTTTGGTTAATGTTCTGCTGGGAAACCTTGGGTCCTGCCATTCATGTGGATGTTACTGTGACACGTACCACCTACCTAAGCATTGTTGCTTTGTACTCCCTTTGGCCTCTTTAAGCCGGATAATGATACCTACCATAAAGGAATGGTTTGAGGGACACAACAACGCGTTCAAGGTGTTGAGTATCTGTGGGATGCGCTGGACAAACAAGTCTGATCCATGGAGGCCCCACCTCGCAACTTTCAGGACTTAAAGGATCTGCTGCTAACGTCTTGGTGTCAGATACCACCGCACACCTTCACAGGTCTAGTAAAGTCCATGCCTCGATGGGTCAAAGATGTTTTGCCGTCAAATATGAGGCAAATGGTCATAATGTAATGGCTGATCGGTGTATGTATGCACACATTGCAAATATAGTTATCATTTGGGACACTGTCACTGTTGAATTTTTGTGACATTTTAAATGTTGGTGGGGTTTTCCTGGCTGCGGAGCTGCAGAGCTGAGACGGTTATTCTGTAGAGGCTGCAAAACCGATTAAATTAAACATAATAAGAAAACATATATTCAAATTGAAATGAATGCATCCATGTTTATGATTATTTAATTACATAATAGTAGTTCTCCAAGTAGCATTTTTTCCATGTACCTTTGCTTCCTGTATGTTATTTTATAGGCAGGGACAAGGATCCTTTAACATGCCTGATCACTTAGATAGTGCATCCTTGGACAGGTAATCCTCTATGGCTATGCTGATCTGTGGAGAAAGCATATACTCCCATTGATCAGCCTGTAAGCCCATTTGGGCAGGGCCCTTGCTGTCATTTGTTAAAGCAGTATGGATAATTTGTTACATCCCTGAATATTTGTATGTTCTGTTTGGCCTTGTGCAGCAAGACATAATAGGAATATAATAATAATAATTGTTATAGTACCCCACAGTGTTGTCAAGCTTGTAGGAGAGAGATGGAGGACATAACACATGCATGTTCTCATATTGGTGAGCTGTGCTATGGCTAAATATTTTTTATGGTCTGAAAACACTTAGCTGCATCAAATGCACTGTATGGTACACTTGGCTATGGGATTGGTCTGATCAGTCTATTACAGGGGTCCTCAAACTTTTTAAACAGGGGGCCAGTTCCCTGTCCTTTAGACCGTTGGAGTGCCGGACTATAGTAAAAACAAAAACTATGAACAAATTCCTATGCACACTGCATATATCTTATTTTGAAGTGAAGAAACAAAACGGGAACAAATACAATATTTAAAATGAAGTAAAGTTAAACTTACCAGTATTTCAATGGGAATAGTGTGCCAGTCAGAGCCCAGTAATATTATGCCATACAGATGCCCAGGAATATTATGCCAGTCAGAGCCCAGTAATATTATGCCAGTCAGATGCCCAGGAATATTATGCCAGTCAGATGCCCAGGAATATTATGCCAGTCAGATGGACAGGAATATTATGCCAGTCACTTACCTCCAGCTGCTGTGTCCCTGGCCGGACGTATTGCGCAGTGTTCCCCTCCTGCACGGAGCGAAACACTGTTACCGGATCCGGATGTGACGGAACGTCACACCCTGTCGCGGTTATCTCTATTTTTTTTTTATTTTTTTTTTTCGTTTTCCTGCAGCCGCATCAACGGCCATCAAGAATGAAAAAAAAAAGGTAAACAGCGGGGAGCGGGATAAATGTGCTCGGCGGGCCGCATGTGGCCCGTGGGCCGTAGTTTCAGCACCCCTGGTCTATTAGTTCCCTATTTACTGAGTAGCTTAGTGATTTCTCAGGGTCTAGTTTTAAATTAGAGGGGCAAAGGTTTAAAGGTAATATCAGGAAATATGACTTTACTGAGAGGGTAGTGGATGCATGGAATAGCCTCCCAGTGGAAGTGGTAGAGGTTAACAAAGTGAAGGAGTTTAAGCATGCGTGGGATAGGCACAAGGCTATTAATGGGCCATGGACTCGGCCAGACTAGATGGGCTGAATGGTTCTTATCTGCCGACACATTCTATGTTTCTAAGACTATAACTAGCAGCCAGTTCAAAAACCAAACTTGTGAAAATGTGCCCTTAGTTTCTCCAAGTAGAGATGCCATACACCTGTCCAAACATTTTGCTGTGACTGTACCAACTGATGCTGCTAAACCCACAGCCTTCATTCAACTCATATCTCAGGATTCGGTCCCTGTATCTTGGCTGCCTGGTCTGCATAGCTGGAACTGGTAAAAGGAGATTAAGCCCTAGCTTAGTTTGCAGAATCGTTACTATTACTTTATAAGCTATTAATTTATTTATTTATTTTAATTGCTGCTTCCTTGATTTATGTATATATGTTCCTTGCTATTGTTATGCGCACCAGAATTTTCTCATATGCATTGGGGTTTTTTCTGTAATTTATCTGGAGAACGCCTTCAAGCTTTATCACACATGTGCGTTCATTTTCTGTGAGTAATGATCTCTGAGAATTGGACCGTCTGTCGTTTATAACAGCATTTAATCATTTATGAACTGCTATAATTATTTGTTTGCATGCCATTTTTTTTCTTCTTCCCTTACAAATAAACCTCTTGGTCTTTGCATGGAGATGATACGCTGAGATTTTTACATTAACATTTATTTATATAGCGCCAACAATTTACTTGGCGCTAGATACAGAGCATAGAAGGGAACTATATACTAAGTTACACCAACTAGTACAGACTGGTACATGGGGTAAAGAGTCCTGCTCCAAGATTACAATCTAGAGGCAATGGGGTACATGAAACACATAAGAGAGTGAAGAGGTCAGAGGGAATGTAGTTGTAGTAACAGTAATGTGGATGGGTTTGGCCAGAGATTAATTGCATGTGTTCTAGCTGAATTGGTTGTAAGCTACCTGATACTAACAGTGGTTGAGGGTAGCGAGAGCTATGTAGGATTAGCTAGAGGTAAATTAACCAGTATCCTAGTGGGATGGTAGTAGACTTCATTAAAGAGATACGTTTTGAGAGACTTTTTAAAGTTTGAGTAAGAAGGAGAGAGCTGATGCCCTGCGGAACAGAGATCCAGAGAGAGGGGGGCAGCTGACGAGAGAGGCAATGTACGGAGGGGCTGAGGAGTGGAGGGCTTTGTAGGTTAAAGATGTGCATTTATGTAGGCTCCCCGTGCTCTTACTATAAATTTTGTTTTAAATAAGTATATATTTTTAGTTAAATGTATCTGTCAAAGTTTCAATGCTCCAAACAAATTTGAAGCCATAGGGGATTTCCTTGAGCAACACTGCCAGATCTTGGAACCACTGTTGTCGACTAATGGCCATATTAATTACTCCAATATTCATCGTGTTATATACATTTCTTGGCACATCTTAAACCCACACACAAGGATGGGATCCGAACCTCCTCCTTTCTTAATGACAACTACTGGCTGAAATTGTTCAAGAGTTAATCCTGATACCTAGGTTGTGAAGCAATAACGAAATGTGTAGAAGATGAGCAGAAAACCTGACTTTAAGCAGGATAATAATGTGTATATAAACCACAAAGAATGATAATACTGGTGTGTCCACTAAACTCCTCGCAGCTTTTGCAAAAAAAAAAAAACGACCACCACAAAGTGAAACACAAGCGTGAATTGGGTAGACTTTAAACACAAAAATAAAAGTGTATAAATTACACTAGGATAAATGTGCAAGAAAAATACTTATGATAAAAAAAACAAATAGCATAGCGGTGAAACAGCAAAATATATCAAAATTCTATACAAAATAATATATTGATATTAAAAGTTTTACGGTGCTAGTGAAAAAATGGAAATAACTTGATATCGTCCACAACACAGCTAGAACTGGCCATCTTCCAGTGCAGATGGGGATGTAATGAATGTTGCTTTGCTCTCCACATGGGCAAAAATACATACATACAGAGAGATCCCTGCCATTTAGGGACATGACAGTGGGGAACCCTGGCACAGGTATTTCTGCATGCCACTCTTAGACAGGTTCCGCCTTAGCCCTAACATTTATTAGAAACATTTAAAAACAAAACAAAAAAATCAGTCAATGGAGAAAACCACAGTTAAAGGTAGGTTTAATAAATATGTAAGAATACTGCTAACATTTGAAGATCCTGGTTAAATGTAACAATTGCAGTTTAGGTTTAGAAATCTGAGAGAACAGAGAAGAAACAGTATAATGTTTAAGGTATGTACCATAAATGCATTGTAAAGGAAAGTGATTGAGAGCAGGACTAGACAAATTCAAGTATATGTAGGAGCCAATCACAACAATTTAGGAGCCAAACTAGACAGTTATAAGAGTCAAGGACTATAGTTCTATATAAAACAATCAAAAAGTTAGGAGCTAGTTATAGTTGGCTTCTGGGACTTCTTTGCTATTCACTCTGCTCAGTCTGTCTCTTAGTTTTTCTAGACTGCAACATCCTGTTATCCTGCCATAGTTTGTTTCTTTTTTTTTTTTAAATATATATATTTTTTTGTTTTCCAAGGTATAAAAAAGTTTTTGTAGTACATCACATCAAAATTCCTTATTCTTCAACATTTACATATATCAACAATACATTACCCTATAAATTACCCCATTTTAACCTTATACAACCCTTTTCCCACCCCCACTCCCATCCTAACCCCTCCCTGCCCACTGCCTCCTGCTCCTTCTCCTTTAATTGACTTTTCTAAATATCCCTGGAAGTATTTATTCTAAATTTTCTACTTATTTGATATATTCTGTAAGAGAGAAAGTGAAAAGCAAACAATAATCTACTGCTAAAATCCCCCTATTCTATCTGGAGTGAATCCTTGTATGCAACCCATGGTTCCCATCTTGTATGGAGTTCCTTGGACCTTCCTTGACCTGCCATAATAATTTCTTCCATCTCAAATACTTCCTTTATCCACTCTATTCTGGAACGGATTTTTATGATCCAATTCCAGGATGGTTAAAGCTTAATACACACCCACCATATGTGTAATAAAGTCCCCTTCTCTATTCCACGTCACCAACATCTATCAGAATATTTTTGAGATATTTTATGAGGAAGTGATGGGACCTTATACCATCTTGAGAGGATTTTAAACATATTTTTCTTGAATTTCAACTGACAGGGAACATTTATGTGCCAGTTCTGCTATCTTGTGCCATTGAGGCCTTGTAAAAGTAATATTACTATCCCTCTCCCATGATGTTATGCAATAGGGTTTATTATCTAGGTATCCTCCAGGATTTTATATATCTTTGAGGTAGCTCTTTTTTTTTTTGGACTTCTTGCGACCAACATAATTCTTCAAATGGGGTCAGTGTTTCCTGGAGTTCTCCCTTATTTTTAAAAATGAAATATAGTGTGCGATCTGAATTCTGCTAAAAAATGTGTTAGCGTTCTCTCCTTGTTCCTCCCCATATCCTCTTGTTAGAAAGTGACCCAGTCTGGGAAAGGTGATTTGGGGATCTAGGCACTTTTCTATATTTCCCTTTTGGAGCCGACGTGGAAATTCTTCATTGTATGTTATAGGGCCCTGAAATATGTTACAGGGACCTGGAGCCTCAAGCTTTCCGGGAGGTGCAGTTATACACCAGGACCTGTCTCCACATCTGCACCCTAGCTCCTGATCTCGGGTGCTCAGGTTCCCTTGCCACTTGAACCCCACTCATGACACTATGGTCTTAATACCAGTTTATTTAGTACTGCTGTATCCAATTACAAAGGAAGGGACTAATTAGAATGGAAAGTGTTGAGATATATTGGAGTTGTGTATAATACTTCAAATAGCTGTAAGCCGCAATCTCATATTAGATGTAAGAGAACGACTTTCAAATACTTCAAATTGTGTACATTCAGCAGTTTTATATTAAAACCATCAATTCCGTTCCTTTATCCATGAAGATTTTATCATTTTCTTTTTTTAATGAAAACACTTTGGGTTTTATTACAAATTATACTCTTGACTGCAAGGTCAAATGAGCAACTCTTCAAAAATACCTTCAGAATGTTTAGCAAACGCAAGATGGTCATTTGCCAAAACACAAGAATTATTTATAGCCAATCCCTCTGGTATTCTTGTTTCTTCAGTAGTTCTGACTATCAGCATAATAATGAGGATCTGTTTGTTTCTTTTGCAGTTTCTCAAAAACCAAGGAGAGTTTTTAGATTCAATGTTGCTCCTTTCAGCACCATTGCTGCACCAGTTCAACCCAAGGGTTCCAGCCATAACCCTACATGTTTTATTTGGATACTATCGAGAATCTATTTGCTGCAATGCTATACCAGGTACAAAGTCCCAATATTAACAGCTTCAGCTGACAGACGATTTGCATCTCAAAGACCTATACAATGGGGGCTATTCACTAAAACCTTTAGCTATAGAATGTGCACGGACAAACCTGGTAGTTTGCTTAGCAGGGGAAATGTTCATCTCACCTCAACTCACCTCATCTTACCTACAACTTACCTTTTAGTGACTAGCCCCATATGCACCCTGTAGAGACATACCTTTTGAGATGCTAATGTACCTCCAGCTAAAGCTGTGAATTTTAATACTGAGAGAACAACACTTTCAATGGACTGAATCTCTCCACACAGCCCAGCTGCTAAATATATGACATGAATCTTTCTATAGATGACAATGTTAGACAATTCAGTAGTAAAAGTTTATAAAAGTGATAGAAAGAAGATACATTTTACTAATCATAACATGGTTTTCTTCAAAGAAATAAAATGTTATGTATCCCCGCTATAATGTTTTTCACAACATTATTTATCAAAAATGATATTTAAGATGATTGTTGTTCTGGTAGAGGGATTGTCTATTTCATGATATTCAGATTTATAAATGACTAAATTACTAAAAAAAACTAAATTATAACTGCCGTATAGGACAACTTTAGGCAAAAAATTTACTTATGGTTATTGTAAAATAGACACTATTAATAGAAATGCTATAATAAATAGAATACACATTTACAGCTCAATCAGGGTGTGGAGATGGGGTTTAGAATATTTTACAGATTTGACCCAAGATGATGAACACATCTACCTATTCTAAAAAAAGATGGCTCGATAAGTTACTTTATTTGTATTCTTTTATTAAAGCATTTTTATTTAAAATGTCTACACTTGATTAAATTCTTTCAATAAACATCCGTTTATGTTTTGCCTGCAGATGTCCTTTAATGAGTAATTGTTTCAATGAGCAATTAGCTTCATTCTGATTGTGCTTGATGGTCAAATTCAGAATATTATACCTAGTCCTATGCAGACAACGATGTTTGACATATTTTTGATTCATCAACCACAAGCTTGCCACTGAACTCCAGTTTCCCTACTTACTTAAAATACTTTGCAGCTGCAGTGTATGCCATTCATTCTTTGATACATCAATCATAAATACAAAGCTTTGACTAAGAGTTAGCTTCATTTTTTTGGTTCAGTTTTAGTTGACTCGGTATTGAAAACTTGCATACATTACGTGAATTGTTGGGGGTGGGGGGGCAAGGAAAGGCAGATCTGAAAGAACAATCTGAAATTAATTTGACATAGTAGGTCTAAGTTGTAATACCTGGGTCCTAGAGAGCGCTTTCCAAAGGGTAAAGATTATCTGAGCATAATCCTTAAAGTAAAAATTCTCACCAGTTCCAATGTGCAAATTGAGTTCCATTCTTTTGAGCAATTTGTCATGAGGTCTCTTTGAAGCTTGGAACCTAGTGAGTTCGGTGTAAAACGCTTTGAAGACAAATCCAAGTTGTCCATGTGGAGAAACAGGATGGAAACTTTGTCCTGGAAAGTTCTCACCAAATATATTTCTAGGCACACCCCAATGAGCTGGCAATATCTAGTCCCCCTTAAATGGTCTCACTCACATGCAACAGAGGCTACTATAACCAGGCTCAAGGAATATATAGCAATGGTTTGTAGAAGTTCACTTTAATAAAGACATCCACTTTAATCAACAGCGCTGAGGTGTCCTTGATGAAGCCCAGAGGAAAAATGTGTGGTTTGCTGCATATACCAACATTTACTATATCATTTTAGAGAGTCTTATTCACTATACCAGTTTATGCACACTTCCTATTGAACTATGCAGGAGCATGGCATGGGACAGGTCAGAGACTTCATGGTTAGTCAATTTCCCAATTATGCCATATCGCAGGGCTACTAAAACGTTGAATCTATGGAATTCACACCCGAGGATTAAAATTATACCAGAAGGGACCACTGTCATGTTATAGAACATTTGGACAATTTAAAGGGACAGTCAAGTCCCCAAACTCACTTTGGTGCATTTTGAAGACTACTGCTTGTATAGAGCGCAGGCTTTTTTTCCCCAGTGTGATTTGTTGCAGGCATTCTGCATAAATAAAAATGTTAATATTTGACTCAAGCCCTCCCCAGTGATTACTCTGCAGGTGTTGCAGGACTGATTATATAGACACTGAGGATAAAACGTTTTGATTTATTTAGTCAATTCCTGTGCTGCTGGAATATATTGCATTGTGTGGAATGTAATAGACTTGTTCTTGTACAGTGCAACACATTGTCTGATGACATCACTAGAGAGACAGAAAATTCCATTCACTAGAATTAAATTATTCTCACTGGTTACTGCTGCAAAAAAAAGGGGGGCCTTGTCTTTTACTCAGCTAGTGTGAGCAGTCCTGGTTTCTTGCAAACTGCTGTAATTTCACATTTTCATCTAGCTGTAAGTATTTAAAATTTTAGAGCAATGCAAAATGGGTGATGCTGTATCTGTCCTTGCTACTGCTAGCGAGTACTGGGAACAGAATCTGTAATCATGCAACATCGGGGGGGGGGGGGGGCTCCAACAACAAAAAGAAAACTGACTTCTGTGCTCTATATTGTAGACAATAATCAGTAGTACTGTTTATATTGTGTACTAAAGAGATCACGCCAAACATTATATTAGCTCTAATATAGTCATTTATTTTCATGTCACTGGTGCTTTTGATAACACACCCAAATCAATAGTTAATGAGATTTAATAACTGTTTATCTTTCGCCATGACACTGGAGCTCCACAATAGATTACTGGTTATCTGGGCACGTGAATGGCATGAGGCAATTCTGTCAGCTGCATTGCATTTTTTGTAATTTCATGAATGCAATTGGCCCAGCTCATAAGCAATCTATGGCAGGGTGCCAGCAATCCAACCTAGGCATAGACAGTATCAGGGCTGACACCAGTGCATACATCTATCTGTCTCCTCCATCTGTACGGTATTTAGGAAATTTTAGTGATATATTTTTTAAATAACAATACCTTTGGATCACTTAGAAGGCAGCGTGCTGGCATTTGAGGCCATGATACAATTGCCCACTGCCCCATATTTTTTTTTTTTTTTTTTTAAACTTGCAGATTGATTGTCTAGCCACTGGGGGCAGCTGCGAGACCACATAGTCAAATTGTTCAACAGTGTTGTTTTTCAGGGGGTCCAGTTTATGAACATGACGAATGTTCTTTAAGTTACTTCTAGGACTGAGCTAGACAGAACATATTCTGGTAGTTTCAATGTACTAAATCTGTTTTTGAGTGGCAACATTACTGCTCATTTAGTAAAGATGGCTGACACCGCTGAATTGTTCTCTATAAGGTGATCACTTTTTCTGTTTTAATCAGATACTTTATTCAAAAATGCAGACTTCAGGGCTGCAAATGCTAAAATATTAGTCTTACTGATTATGATCCTGTCACCCTGGGTAAAGATTCCTTAAATTAAAGGGCACTGCGATCACACTAATCCTATTAACAGTGGGACTGGAAAACCATTTAGTGAGTTGCATTCACTTTCCTACAGAGATACTTCCTATGATGTGCATGAGATGCTCAAATACGAAAGAAGTTCATATATCAGTGAGTGGAAGTATGTGACAGCTAGTAAAGCTAGCTTGAACAGAGATAGTTACAAAGCTTGTAGTGAACATGACTGCATGAAGATATTCACTCTAACATTAAATCATGCTATTGTCATAATCTAAAAAGCACAATATGTGTATGTTTATAATCAAATCATTTTACAGATCATTCTCCCTGTTTTGTCTTGGCTTATTTTGGGGGGGGGGGGGGGGGGGTAAAGTGAGATGGTGTAGAGAACATTAGACAGCACAAAAAAGGGGTCCTGGTATTTAACAATACCTTATCCTTAATGATTTGTAACCTCAAACATTTCTATCCCCAGCATTCCACTGAGCAGGGGAAAGGATATTGATGTGGAATACCCTTTAATTTCATGGACAAATGATAGAGAGAAAAGGTTTGTTAGAATATATATTTTCTAATTAAAAACATATTTTAAAATGATCAACACTCTCTTTTCTTTCCCAACAATGAGAACATTATAATAAGCCTTTACTGGCCTTCCTAAAAGATAAAAAAAATTGTCTGTTACAGCATAGATCCAGTACATTGTGATACCACTGTTTGAAGTGATACACAAAGATGTCTTGATATGTGTTACACACTGAATTTTGACTCAATAGATGAAGGAAGACATGACTGTGACTGAAGATGCCTGCCCGTAATAAGTAGCTTTATTTGTATTCTTTCATTAGACATCTTGGGTCACATGGGTCAGATTAAAACATCTGCATGTGATATCATTTTTTTAATTAACCATAACTTCGGACCCCCCACCCTCCTGCCCAGTTGTCTTTTAATGCAAAGCTATTGTAGTAAGTTTATCGACCAGTAGGTGGAGCTGCAGCTCTTCGGACATGCTTGATGTGTACTGAGCTGTGTACGCTGCTCCCTTCCCCCAACTTGTTCCATAACTGTGGTCAGTTCCCTTGCAGTGCACTCTCACTGTCAGCCTCCTGCAGAGCTGGCAGTCTCTCTGAGCATGCATACACCCTCTAAATAGCTGTGCCCTTTGCTGCAGAATGAATGGGCATGAACATTACCCTGTGCCCGCTATTAGTACGTAAAGCAAGTTACAGCATCCCATTATCACTCGCAGAGATAGAAGCTGTCTGTCTCTTATAATGAGACTTACTCCCGATCTGATTGCATGTCTTTAGCTTCCAAAACTGCTCTCACCAATGCTTTCAATATAGTTATTGTCAGTCACCTGACCAGGATCATGAACCCTCACATAGGTCCAATAAAACCAAAAAAAAAAAGCGATTGTGAACATCATTTGAAAATACTCTTAGGGGCCACTATACACGGGGGGGGGGGGGGGGGGGGCACCGAGCTAAGCACCTCCTGACAGCTTTCGTACACTGTAACTCCTATTATTATCAGCCATCCAAAACTGGAGTACCTAAGGTTACACGATGGCATTTGTAGCCCACAAGACGATTGATGGGAGTTGCAGTCCCCCACAGCTGGGTGTACCTAACCCTGTTTTCCATACACTTTCTCTTGTCTGTGTGAGCATGCTGGGTCCCTGTTTGCTGATGCGAGCTTGTAGTAAGCACAGCATAAAGTAAAATAGACATGATTGTTTAAAGATTAGAGGAATCCCTCCCATTCTGTCTTCAAAGAGCCTTATCTCGTATTTACTAGTTTACCTTCCCCCTGGCACACACTATAACATCACTTGTAGTATGTATCACAGCCTTGCACAAGATGCTCTCTGCCTGTAGATTACAAGACATCAATGACCTATTTGTGGTGGCCTTCTGCCCCTAGAACCATGGAATACAATACAAACTACCTCTCTGTCTGTATGTCTATCTATAGATCTCTGTTAATCTCTCTCCGTTTATTTGTTTATACCTCTATATATTGGATTATAGATGTCAGTCGACGTACCAGCTATATATAATAACCATAATCGTATTCACAGGCAGGGAGATGCTTGGTAATTCAAAACAGCAAACTATGTATAAAAGTTCTAAACGTGGAGCAGTCACCATGGAAACCAATGAAATATTCCTGCTGCTTAGCCCACTTTCAGAACTTGCAACAGTGCAGATAATCACAGCAATGCAGATAAACCCAGCACTGCATATAAACAAAGCAGTGCAGACAATCACAGCACTGCATATAAACAAAGCAGTGCAGACAATCACAGCACTGCAGATAATCACAGCGCTGCATATAAACTCAGCAGTGCAGATTATCCCAGCTCTGCAGATAATCCCAGCATTGCAGATAATCCCAGCACTGCAAATAAACACAGCAGTGCAGCTAATCCCTGCATTGTAGATAATCCCAGCATTGCATATAAACCCAGCAGTGCAGATTATCCCATCTTTGCAGATAAACCCAGCAGTGCAGATTATCCCATCTTTGCAGATAATCCCAGCATTGCATATAAACCCAGCAGTGCAGATTATCCCATCTTTGCAGATAATCCCAGCATTGCATATAAACCCAGCAGTGCAGATTATCCCATCTTTGCAGATAATCCCAGCATTGCATATAATCCCAGCATTGCATATAATACCAGTATTGCATATAATCCCAGCAGTGCAGACAAACTCAGCAGTGCCGCTTGCACGTGAGAGTGATGCGGTGTAGGGACCAGCAGAATCCCATTCCTTGGCCTGGAGCTGCCCTGCTGAGCATTATGCAAACACCCCACAGAAGACACACTGCAGACAGACACCTGCTGTGGCCGGTTATTTCTGTCCTGTGGCTGAATTAAAGGGATATATTACGTGTGACTGAATTCATCATTCACTGTGGATCTCTATACAGAGACTAATGAGTGTCACCCAGTTACTGTTGCCTGCTGGATCCCTATCTGTATAATAAATATATTAGCATGAGACCTACAACTGTACTTCTCCCGTGTCAACATCATATCTGATCATCGTTAATATTAATTGTTTGTTTGACTAGTGATGTAAGGACATGCAGGTTATTATTATTATTATTATTATTATTATTATTATTATTATATATTTTTAAGTACACAGTAGACCCACCTAGGTTATATGTCAGATACCTATCCAAAACCTTGGTAACCATGGAAATAATGCCCCATCATTTGTCATTGATTTCAGACCTTTTGGCAGAGTAATCATTAGGATTCTCAGACATCCTCTGGCACTACACTTTACAGTGATTACACTGTGTTGTGTCTGACTGAGCATGATGGGAGTTGAAATCTCAGGCTGCCTGAGGGTTATAGCGCCAGTATTCAGGCTATTGCAATATTGGATATAATAAAGCGCACTGCTCCTATGGCCCCAGCCTGCTGTGTGGGGTCTAATGGCTGTAAATTAAAGGAGGGCTGTGTTTGAAACCGCCAGCTTATTAGCTGCACAGGAAGATATAATGTATGAATTATGGGCTTGGTGATTTGCTGTGTAATGGATGGAGAACACGTGTGTTTGGGATCGGATGGGACGGGGTAATACACTGAAAATCACAAATAAAACAATGATAATACCTGTGTGTGGTCTTTATCAACAGATCCCAGCTGGGATTCTCCAACTATATATATATAGAAAGAAAGAAAGAAAGAAAGAAAGAAAGAAAGAAAGAAAGAAAGAAAGAAAGAAAGAAAGAAACAAACAAACAAACAACGGGTTTATTTATAAATAATAATAATAATTAAGTTCTAAAAGGGGTCTAATCAGCAGGAACATCCCTGCGTCACTATTATATATTTACCCCATAATGAACCCCCAGTTATTGTACAAATATGATCTACAGTTACACATAGACGCACAAATATACAATAGACACATAGACTCTTAAATAAGTGCAGGAGACTATCGTTTTAATACATATTTGTTTTATTAAATATCTCTTCTTGTTCTTACAATATATTTATTGTATGGGTAGAAGGAGGGGACTGTGAAATAGAGATATCAAGGTGTATGTGTGTAATCCAGTGCTGTCTAGAATCAAACACAAAAGCAATTCTCTCTTCACAACTTCCACTGAGCCTTTGATCTCACAATATTTTTTGTTGGGGGAAAAATCATCAGAGATCATACAGCACAAACCCCACCTTTCATGTATCATTCCCCCGCAGCAGAGGATTTGCAGACATGTAACATTTGCCCTCTTTATAGAGAAGAAGGAAAAACAAAACAGTGGCTGTGTGCAGAATAGTATTTCTTTGAAAGAGTTTGCTTGTTTTTCTTTTCTTTTCTGCAACTGTGTGAAATAAAACACAATACAGATCCGAAAACTGACCTGTCTTGTTTCTCCCAAACCAACCATCAGAGCTTTCAGTCTTGATCTCAGAAATAATGAGATAGTATGTAAAGAAATAAAACAGTTCAGCCCGATTTAACTTTCTGAGCTGATAACTATACCCCTCCGGTACTCACATGTTTAATATATTTCCTTACACTGCTTTGTTTCCAACTCTGTAAGTGTAACTGTATCATTAATAATCATATACTCATTGTGGGTTATACACAAGAAACACGTCTGGGGCAACGTTCTAAATGTGCAGTTACCATAGAAACCAATGGATTGTTCCACTCTTTAGAATGTTGCCGCAGACTTGCTTTATACATGTCTCCTTTACAGTATTAGAATCGGACCAATGTTTAAACTACAGTATAAAAAAATAAAAAAAAACACTGATTTGAGTAATACATCTGTACATGTATAGGAAATGTTATCTGAGATAACCTCTTGATGTTTTTCATATGTTTTAATGTGTTCTATTGCAGTGATTGCGGGTAACATGGTAGCGATTTAATACATGCAATTAAATTATGTTTTATGTGAATTATGCGTTCAGGAATGTATATTTGTGGGTTATGTTCTGTATTGTAATATACATGGATCATTCAGCAGATAAATCGTAGCTTATGTTAAAGGGCATGTAATCAGATCTTCTCTTGTTTCAACCTCCAAAAAATTGTATTTACCTTTCTATTACACGGAGCATAATTAAGAAAAACAATATAAAAAGTTATTTAATTTAATTAGAGATGATTAACCCCATAATCGTTTTAACCCTTAGAGTAAATAAATGTATTATCCGTCCAGGGATTCATCATCGACACCAAAAACGGAATTATTTCGTTTGTGGAAAAATAACTCCCCATTCAGATCTCTAAATACACCCCTCCCAGCGCCTCAAATTAATTGTATTGTTCTTTCTTAATTTTGTAACATAAATCAGTATTCCCAAAAAACTTCCATTTCTTTATTTTTTTGTACCTAGTTTTGGAATGACAGTGAGCAATAAACTATATGTATTTTTTTTTATTCTTTTTAAGGGATCGGAGGGCATTGTCTACTTTACATTTTGTCATTAGATTAGTAAAAATCGCACCTTATTATGGAAGAATACGACTAGCAATATGTTTAGGTATCGCATTTCCAAATTTCTCTAAATATTAGTTTTCCGAATAGTTTATCAATATTTGAAATACAAATTCATTTTAAGGCGAGAATATTTATTTGGCATTAACACATTCAAGAGTTTGCTCCCTCATTGATTATCTCACATCTATCATTGATTTTTAAATAAAGACACAGATTATACACATAGTGGATTATGATATATTGTTATAATTCTTGTACAAGTATCAGTAGCGGTGTAAACAGTAATTAAGTGTCTTTTTAACAGACAACCAAATCGTTCTCAACGCTCCCTCCTGGGCATTTTTCATTTTTAAATAAACTCATGTTGTGTAATGTTTTAATTATCAACTGTTAAATGTTTCCATTTCTCTCTTTGATCATAAGAATGACAGTTATTAATTAAGAAAATAATTTAATTAATATAAATATTAACTAGTAATCTAGTAATGCATCTTCTTGTATAGCACAGGTAATAAGATCACCCAATTAATTAAAACCACTGATTGTGATTACCACTTTGCTGTTGTGTATTGCTCAGTCTGTACGCTGCTTCTATATGTTGTCTAAATGTTTCAATGTTTAATAAAGAGATTTTAAAAGAAAATCAGAATATGTAATTTTAAGGTCTTAAATGGGGGGGGGGGGGGG
This sequence comes from Pelodytes ibericus, assembly GCA_036172795.1. Classification (NCBI taxonomy): domain Eukaryota; kingdom Metazoa; phylum Chordata; class Amphibia; order Anura; family Pelodytidae; genus Pelodytes; species Pelodytes ibericus. The sequence continues at coordinate 36,324,968 of CM069859.1, read as the reverse complement.
GTCCAAAATTTATTTTAGCTAGTACAAATTGATGGGGAAATCATATACTATCTATATACAATTAAAAACAAAAGGAAAAGTGCAATGATTGCTAATTAAGCCAGTGCTATGTGTTTTTAAATCATCCAATAAATTGTGGTCACTACTCGTCTGAAATTATGGATTTGGTGCTTTTAATAAACTGAACCATTACTTTGCACAAGAGGGATGGAACCCGAAAAAGATTTGTATGAAAATTGCAGTTAATAGTATGTGAATGTATAAATCAGTTATCCTCCAAAGGTTTTTTAGGAGTGTGGATTTTATGTGACATCTGCATTTTAGATATGAGTTAAGTGTTGCACACAAGGGCAACTTTCTGCAATCAATACTGCATTAATGTGATTATACATCATAGAGAAGTTAAAAAAAAAATTACAGACCTCAAGGATAATGTTTAGACTCCAAGGAATTTTAAAGTAATTCCGAAAACAGCACTTCATAAAACATTCTTCTCAAAAATGCACTCCCTTTCTGTTATTATAGTTGGCATGGCACGGAATTAGTTATAAATAGTCCCAGCCAGTCAGCCAGCAAGCGATCAGCATTATAGAGAAGGGGGATTTCTGTTTTTACCAACATGAGGTGTATTTCCCTATGCAAAGGCCACTTTAGGTTGTGTGGTGTAAAAAATGGGAGCGGTCCCTTTAAGACCCAGTTGCTATCCAAACAGAAGTAAACAGAATGAGCCATTAGAGATGCTGCAGAGTGGATGGGGCGGGGATAGTGCATTCCACAGGGCGGGGATAGAATGTTACTACTGCTAACGTTCCATTGAATGGGAGTGGTCAGGGGAGATGTTTGCAGCTGGAGGGCTGGGTCAAGCCTCCAAGTCACTGAGGGCTGAAATGTGATGGATCTCAAAGGCTGTTCTCAGACTTGCACCAAACTTTGCAAGAGTGAAAGTACAAGAGAGGGACAGGGAGACACAGACAGCAGAGAGGATCTGCTACCCTGCAATTAAAGGGACTTCCACTGCAAGACTTGTATTCCCTTCATAGCCACTCACTGTCCTGCTCCAGCTCTCCATTATGATTACTGCCACTGGGACAGGCATGGGACAGCTTTGCTGAGTTTATATGGTGGGCCAATGGTGTGGATCTAATGAAAAGGCAGAGAGCCTTATGAACTGTGGTGGAGATTTTGGATTGAAGGGGTTCCTGGGAGCAGGCGTCTGCACTGGGTAAGTCCGGTGTGATGAAACTTTCCAAACTTAGATCGCTCCGTTTGAGTGTGAATGTGGTGGGTGCAGGGCCCCGCGACCCCTCCAGTGAAATGCCCGCAATTATAAATGACGCCTTATATTTAACGCTATAACATAATCGCAACCTTCATGGTGCATGGATCTTATCACCCAATTAATAATAATAATAATAATACTTAATAATTTAGAAATATAAATAAATAAACAAAACAAAAATCTATCTTTTTATAAAAGCGACATCTCCTATAATCCCGCTTGGAAAAACCTGGGAATAAATCTTATTACTTTATAGCAATATTGTGCAGTGTTTTAGGTTTTTTTTTTTTTTTTTTTACCAGGCTCACTATCCTCAGCCCTTGGATTTGCTCTGTATACAGACAGGTTAAATTGCTTGAGTTTAATATTAATGAATTAAAAGGGCAGGTGGGGCAGAATCTACGACAGATGATATATATATACATATTTCTAAAACTTATTACATAGGTGCAATTATCTTGGGTGGCTGCAAATATAGTATATATTCCTGTCTTGTGCCGAGGGTAATTACCAGGAACTCCATGATAATCAAGGGCAAAAGCTTAATTCCAATAGATATAAACATTTGATTATCTAAGGCACAGAAAAGTTGCATCTTTCAAGTTTTGACAGCCCTGGATCCTGGGTCTAAAAGTGACAATGCACAAGCTATCTTCATTTCTTTCCTAAAATAGCCCACACTTGGGGTATCATTTATATCTGTCCCATTCCTACTGGGCCAAAGTCTGCCCATCGCTGTGTGATCTTACTGTAGTGGCAGTGTACCATGGTATTCATAATAATTCACTCTAGATAAGATTTTAAAGAAATGTCATTTCACTTATTAAATCTAAATATATTGGAGAATCTCTTGGTAAGCAGCCAGAAGTTTTTTCAGTAATAGTAAAGTTTAGAAAATAAAGAATACATCTCAGAATTTGTGTTTATTAAAAGTCTGCCCGAGTCGGTTTAGAAAATAAACCATTACTATAAATGTTATGATATTTGAATATATTTTAAAATAATTATATTTTCATTCGACTTGTTATTTATTAATGTTTATCTTTTTCATCAGTGAAATATTTCTGCTTTACTAGTAACCAAATTTGGCAAGTGGGATCGTAATTCAGGGTTGTGGATTTAACTTTCGAAAATGATCCTTTTTATCTACATTTGTACAACGCTGTGGAATTGGTCGGCGCTTTGGAAATACACTATACCAGTGATTACTATATTGTGATTTCTGTCGAACTGATGTAGGCGATTATTAACATTACATGAATTCACACTGTTTAACCACACATGTAATACATAGTATAAAAATAAATTCATTGCTGTGTTAGCTATGGGACCCTGGATTTAATTTTCTTAAAAAAATATTTAATTCGTTTAATATTATTTGGGGGGTGGAAGTGCAGTCAGTCCAAACACTGATTCCTCACTCTATATCCCTTTTAGTTTAAATGTTGAATTGATGTAGGGTAACTGGCTGCCCCCATATGTGGTTTTTAATTAATACTGTAGAATCCCAGTGACACCCAGAGAATAAATGCAGACAGGTGTTTGGAGAAATGTGTAATTCAACATAAGACAGGTGTGGATATATATAATATATATATGTTATGTAGGTAATGTGTGTATATATAACCTATCCTAGCCCAGGATGCAGATCATAGCTGGGGTTTAAAGGGCCAGTAGCAGGGGATCTCTGGCTGACATAGAAAGTGATCACTGTTTGGGGGTTTAATAGGGAGAGGATGTTCTACTCCGTATTAAGAGGTCTGGGTGAAGGTATCTGCCTGTCACACAGCGGTCTACACTGTAAACACAACCCTGACACTGGGGACATGATGTAGATATTTAATCCATGCAAGGGGACAGGGCTCTGCTAAATTGGGCTAATAAACCTGTACTGGATCCCTCCTAAAGTCAGTCACTACATATGAAGCACAATGTGCACATACAGCTGGAATGTAACATGTAGTATGCGATATAATTACAGAATTCGTTTTCGTTTCAAGAAAGTATGTCTAATGCAATACAAATTTAACTGGTATATGCGATTAATTAGATAGATCATAAGCATGTATTTTCATTTATATTTTCATGTACTATATGTTAATATTTACTATACATGGTAATCTATTTGGAGATATATTTATAAAATCAAATCCAACTTATTTCAGAACCTATTATTTTTTTTTTTTTATCAATTTTTGTACCTACTAAGAAAGTGCATTTGATAACGTATATTATAAAAGTATTTATTATACCTTGCATTCTATTTTATATTATTTAGCAGAAAACGATAGTTCAGACAAATTTGTGTTTATTATAATTCAGCAGGAAACGTGGTTATTATAATACTATAAAATATGTAATTTATATATAATGTATAATGGAATCGAAATAATATTCATGAACTTGTCATAAAGACACATTGACGTGTTTCCAGTAATACGATGTAATATATTTACACCATTCAGCATATATAGTATAGTAACTATCAATAAATACGTTAGAAAAACTATAGCTCCGTGTTATATAAAACCCTAAAATATAGAAATATGTATATTAGGACGTCTTTACGTATCAAAGTAGAACCAACTACGTTTGTGCTATACTGGTATCGTAACATACATGCATAAAATATAATAACATGCATATGATTTAGCACAACATACATGTACATTTATTTTAATAATTTAATATGCAAGTAAAATTAATATGTGTATTTGTAGCATAGTGTATTTATATATATTTATATATACACACATACAGACATAGTAGCACATTATTCAGAGTAGGATACGTATGATGTATGATTGGATTATTATAGTGATATTGTAGAGGGTCTCAGGGCCTATAGGAACTTATTGTATGCCGCAGGGAGATGCTAAATCGAGGAGTAATGATCACATACTGGGGATTCAGTATATGATAAATCTGTCTAAATTAATTAAATAATAATCATACACACTGATTACTTTACATAGTGCTGCTGAGATATGGCAAAGCTTCCAGGGTATCAAATTCCAACCACTTTACAGTGAATTTATTTTCATACTAAAAACTTGTCTGTCTGAACCATTTACGAATGTGTAACTACTGTGTGTCATTAAATAACGAATAACAATCTGTTTGTGTGTAATGCTTATATTATATATAGTATTTGAGTTTGTGCATATGTGTTTGTGTCATGCTTACATTATATATAGTGTTTGAGCTTGTGCGTGTGTGTTTGTGTCATGCTTACATTATATATAGTGTTTGAGTTTGTGCATTTGTGTTTGTGTCATGCTTACATTATATATAGTGTTTGAGCTTGTGCGTGTGTTTGTCTGTGTCATGCTTACATTATATATAGTGTTTGAGTCTGTGCATGTGCGTTTGTATCATGCTTATATTATATATAGCGTTTGAGTCTGTGCCTGTACGTTTGTGTCATGCTTATATTATATATAGCGTTTGAGTCTGTGCATGTGCTTTTGTGTCATGCTTATATTATATATATTATTTGAGTTTGTGCATGTGTGTTTGTCTGTGGCATGCTTACATTATATATATAGTGTTTGAGTTTGTACGTGTGTTTGTGTGTCGTGCTTACATTATGTAAAGTGTTTGTGCATGTGTGTGTCATGCTTACATTATAAATAGTGTTTGGGTTTGTGCATGTGTGTTTGTCTGTGTCATGATTACATTATATATATATATATAGAATTTGAGTTTGTACATGTGTGTTTGTGTGCCATGCTTACATTATTTATAGTATTTGAGTTTGTGCATGTGTGTGTCATGCTTACATTATATATAGTATTTGAGTTTGTACATGTGTGTGTGTCATGCTTACATGTTGTCATGCTTTGACTTTGTACACGTGTCTGTGTGTTATAGGGATCGCACACACAGTTACAGTAGGTTCGTATTTGTGTGTTTGGTCGCTGTATCTAAAAGTTTCTGACTGTACCTATGCCTGTGTTTGTTCGCTGTATGTATAAGTGTATGACTGTACCTATGTGTGTGTTTGTTCGCTGTATGTGTGAGTGTCTGTTTGTACCTATGTGTGTGTTTTTCGCTGTATGTGTGAGTGTCTGATTGTACTTATGTGTGTAGGATGTTTAGAGTGGTTATGTCCTGATACTTTGCACTGTGTAATTGAGTTTCAATGGGTGAATCTGTGAAAGTTAATTCAGTTTCTCTGGACCTGACTTTATTCTCTGGTTTATTGTCATGTTAAGTCCTCAATATTTATTAAATTAACCCCTGGTATCCCAGTCCCTGTTGTTGCATGCAGTTATGTGGTGTGATATGGGTTGTAAATATCTATAGTAACTGTTTTTTTGGAGTGTGATCTGATCTGCATTGATTTAGCAACAGGGTGAGATGACATCACAGAAAAACCAGATTAACCCCAAACGCCAGTCATTTAGCTCTTCATTTCCCATCCAGAGAGTCATTATCTGAAAGTGAAGCCCCCTTCACTATCTGGAGGTGAAGCCTCTTGATCAGAGTATTGCAGGCAGTGTGTCACATCTGGGGAGATGTCCCCAGGTCTGTGATTGTCCCTCTTGTGTGGCTTTTCTGTGCTGTGACCATATGGAAAGGATCTGGGTGTAAAGTGGATTTATTTAGAACCTGCAGAGTTTGGAAAGTGTCTCTTTTCTCCCCTACTTGATGAATGACTTGTTTTTGGGACAAAGAAATACACATGTCTTGGGTTAACCCTTCCCTGCATGCATCAAGGGGCTCTGCAAATGAAACTCATTATAATCCAACAGTGCTTTTAATTAATACCACGGCTGCTATAATAAGCAGTGCAGTGGCAGAGTGAGCAAGGGGGTAGGTAGTTTCCCAAATGAGAGTGAGCTTTGCTAGCCCCATCAGATGGCAAGACACGGGTTAAAAAAGAAATAAAGAACAGCATTTCCCCAGTCCACCCCTCCATTGCTCTATGTTTGGGATACAAAGTGTCAAGTCACAGCGGGTGAGAATATATAACGTGGAATAAATACCACAGTGTCCGAATCACATGTAATGTAACTGGCTGTGTATAGAACATTGACCCTGGGAGATCTGGAGGTTTTCTCAATCCTTCTCATTGTCACTCTCATACCTATGGGGGCCACATGAGCCGCCACCAGGGCCAGTTACAGGGTGTATGAATTCTGGTGTTTGGCACAGTGTACAAGGAGATCATCTCCCCCATCCCATTCCTGCCCAGGGATGTAGGGGGCTTTTGTTTCTAATTATAGGAGAGGTGAAGTCCTTTTTGGAAAACATTGTTCTATAGACCAGAACTCACAATTACTGGAGCCAACTGAATTCTTCCCACGTCTTGAATCACTTTGTATTGAGTTTTAAAATACATCAGGAAATGAAATACACATTGTGAGTAAATGCTATTTTTTTCCCATTTTTTTTTCTCCCTAGAATTTGGTTGTTTGGTGGAATTATTATTTGGGGAGTGGATTGGTTCCAGAAGGTGGGTGCTGTGATTGGATCCATCTAAGAAGATGGGAAGCAAAGCACTGCCAGCCCCAATTCCTTTGCACCCCTCTCTACAACTCACCAATTACTCCTTCCTGCAGGCAGTGAACACCTTTCCAGCAGCTGTGGATCATCTCCAAGGACTTTATGGACTCAGTGCTGTACAGACCATGCACATGAACCATTGGACTTTGGGTTACCCCAACATACATGGGATCACCAGGTCCACCATCACCGAGATGGCTGCGGCTCAAGGTTTAATGGATGCCAGGTTCTCTTTCCCAGCTCTTCCCTTTGCCACCCATCTCTTTCACCCCAAGCAAGGAGCCATTGCCCATGTGATCCCCGCCCTGCACAAGGAGAGGCCTAGGTTTGACTTTGCCAATTTGGCCATTGCAGCGACTCAAGAGGACCCACCCAAGCTGGGGGACCTGTCCAAGCTGAGTCCAGGGCTGGGAAGCCCAATCTCAGAGATCAGCAAGCTGTCCCCTGACCGGAAGCCTTCCCGGGGCAGGTTACCCTCCAAGACGAAAAAAGAATTTATCTGCAAGTTCTGCGGGAGACATTTTACCAAATCCTACAACCTGCTCATCCACGAGCGAACCCACACCGACGAGAGGCCGTACACGTGTGACATCTGCCACAAAGCATTCAGAAGGCAGGACCATCTCAGGGACCACAGGTAACCAGCACATACCTTCCTCCCACCCTGGCTGTTGAATTAACTATGTTATTCCCGGGGGGGGCTGCACTGACACATGTTATATGTATAGTAAATGTGTAACATGGGATTTATTGATTATGGGTGACGCTGAGATGCTGTAGTATGCGGAGGTTTCAGGTCAGGGAGTCTTTCTTATTCCCCAGGGGATCTGTACTAAGATCTCCTGTAACTCTTTCACTTTAGTAAATAGGTTTAAGAGGATACACGTATCTCAGTTCGAGTTTACAGTGTAACACTTTTTGGCAACTCCCCACATCCTTGGTAGATGTTCACTTATCAGACATAATGGTGCACCCTGTCCCCTAACAGACCCCCACCATGTACAAACATAACCGCCACCATGTACAAACTTACACCTTGTACCCCCTGTCCCCTAACATAACCCCCACCATGTACAAACACATACCTTGTACCCCGCCCCCTAACAGAACCCCCACCATGTACAAACACATACCTTGTACCCCCCAAACAGAACCCCCACCATGTACAAACACATACCTTGTACCCCGCCCCCTAACAGAACCCCCACCATGTACAAACACATACCTTGTACCCCCCAAACAGAACCCCCACCATGTACAAACACATACCTTGTACCCCGCCCCCTAACAGAACCCCCACCATGTACAAACACATACCTTGTACCCCCCAAACAGAACCCCCACCATGTACAAACACATACCTTGTACCCCGCCCCCAAACAGAACCCCCACCATGTACAAACACATACCTTGTACCCCGCCCCCTAACATAACCCCCACCATGTACAAACACATACCTTGTACCCCGCCCCCTAACAGAACCCCACCATGTACAAACACACACCTTGTGCCCCCCAAACAGAACCCCCACCATGTACAAACACACACTTTGTACCCCCCCCCCCTAACAGAACCCCCACCGTGTACAAACACACACCTTGTGCCCCCCTAACAGAACCAGCACCATGTATAAACTCACACCTTTCCAGCAGTCAGCATGGGCTGGGCACATAAAGTGAATATGAATTAATTACACTGCCATTTGTGTCTTTTCTCCTAATTTAGAAGAATTTAGCATAACATTTACAAAGACAACAATGTTCCTGTTCTCTTGGACATTTTTACAAATCCAGAACCTAGAATTATATCTCCAAGTTCCCTATATCAGGCTTGTTGACCCATACATTCCCTATCCAATGTCTGTTACCCATACTCCTCCTGTGAAGACAGTAAATCACGATACTTCCCTAGTGTCACATATATCGTTATCTCCCACGATAACTCTCTCTCATTACATCTTGTCACGTTCACAGTCACTGTATACAGTGTAGTTAGGTAGGTAAACGTGAGGACAGGCCTGTTGCTGTGTACTGCAACTCCCATCGCGCTCAACCAACTAAAGACTACAGGTATGGTTGGCCCAGCGTTTGAACATGGTGTGCACTCTCTGCGGCAGACTATGGCTGAGCGTGCTGGTAACAGTACACCCTGCAGCTGCAGGACTCTTAGAGACAGCCAACCCCCATAAGGGTGGCTGAGTATAGTGAGAGTTGCAGGCCCACAGCAGCTGAAAGTCCTTGCCCTCAAACTGTGTCCTCAGCATTGTGGGAGTTGTAGTCCACAGGTAGTGGACAGAGACCGCCTGTCCCTGACTTGAAGCGAAATTATTTCAGTTGAACCCTGAGCATTTATTTACAGGAGCTGCTGAGATAAGGCTTTGTGTGAAGGTCGATGATAGATATAAGCAGCACAGTATATAATGTTTGCTTGACACACTAGTGCACTCTAATCTCTGCTGGAGAGGCCAATCGAGCTTTGATCGGGATCACTGATCTGTTTTCAAGTGAAGCTCTCTGGTTAACCATCCACAGATTTCCACCCGTGCACCTCTCTCTGCACACACACACACACCCACCTACCCCGCGGCACTCCTAGGGTTAAAGCGCTGGGTTATCGGGGGAGATAAAACTAGAGCTGGCGATTTCTGTGACTCATGTCTGAAAACCAAACCTTCTTATTGATTTGCAGATATATCCATTCCAAAGAAAAGCCTTTCAAATGTCAGGAGTGTGGGAAAGGATTCTGCCAATCCAGGACCCTGGCTGTACATAAAACCTTGCACATGCAGGTGAGATGCACTGACACACAACACACACAGACATGTTATAGTAACACTCATGAACTGAACACATTCCATTTATACCTAGATTAGGAGATAGGTCTAGCTTACATGTGATTATTGGCCCCATTATTATTATTACATTTATTAAGTAATAATAATAATAATAAAAAAAAAACACTATTTGTGTACATGTACATATATAAATGCTGACTACTTTTCCTGCATTACATGCTGTGGGAAGATTTTTTTTTTAGAACCTTGTCCCATGATTGACTTTTCATAAATAATGTATGTAATACATTACATTATTTCCTTCCCCTCTCTTTGCACCAAATTAGCAAATTAGTAATTCCACTGGATATTTGGATAGAAACGAGTTCCTATTTTGTTCTTCTATACCTTTACCATTATGCAGATACTGCAATTATGCTTTAAATACACTGTAAAAATCAAATAGAGAGCATAATATTTACAGATTATAGGGTTCTACTCCATAGAGCATTGCAGGGAATTGAGACTGAAATTTTAAACTACAGGCCAAAGTAGCTGAGTTTGAAACATTATCTCATTCAGCTGCATTGGAGAACTTTTTTTCAAATTTGGTTCCACTCACAACAAAGTTGTAAATTCCCTGCATTTCTCCCTTTTTTTTTAAGTGGACCCTTAGATACTTAATACAGGTCTTGAGGGAAAAAAAGCAACTAGTGAATAATCAGCCAATTTATTACCCAATCAAAGAAAAAAAGGACATTTTTTTCTGGGATTATTTTATAATGTTTTCCCTTTGTCTCATGTTGTCTACTATAGGCCAGTGGTGGCTAACTTGAATTGCTACAGCTGTTGTAGACTCTATTTCCCATGCTGCCCTTGCACTCTGAGATGCTGAGCATCATGGGAAATGGGGTGCAAAGGTTAGCCATCACTGCTATAGGTTAAAGAAGACTAAAGATATAGGACAAGGAGAGACAACGTGAAGGATTAATCCTTTGCTTCCTTCAAATCTGAACAGGAATCACCCCACAAATGCCCCACATGTGGAAGAACATTTAATCAGAGAAGTAATCTGAAAACTCACCTTCTTACCCATACAGACATCAAGCCTTTCAACTGTGAGCAGTGCAGGAAAGTATTCAGGAGAAACTGTGATCTCAGGAGGCACAGTCTGACCCATAGTCCCAGACAAGACTTCTAGAGCTGCATCCAAATATTGCTTCACCCCTCTCCAAGCCCCAGTGAAGGAGGACACTGCTATTATCCATGGACTTGCTTATAAGGACTGATCATCCAGACAGACAGACTGAAGCCGGCTCTTGCCACTTGTACAGATATTTTTTTTATTTTTTTTTTTTTTCATTTCAGTAAAGGCTCATTTTAGAGCTGGTGTAAATAATGTTATTATTTTTTATTATTAATATTATTGTCCAGTTTTCATGCACAATGGTACAGATTTTTTTTTTTTTTTTTTGAAAGAAGAGACTTTGAAAACTGTATTTCAAAAAATAAAATCATCCCCTTTTTTCAAATATATTTATTCACTTACGTTTATTTCTGGTCATTGGAGAGATTTGTTTTTTGTTTGTCACATGTCATTGTAATTTTGCCTGTATTTGGGCCGGTGGTGGAAAGTTGTCTTGTAAAACAACAAGGACTGGAATGGGTTAAATTAATGAAGAAAATGGAAAAAATATTTAGAGCTGATCTGAAAGTACATTTTATTTTGGTTCATGGTTTGTTTTAAAGTCATTTAACCTCTTGAGTGCCTTTAACGTGGGCAGCACTCACAGTCACTCGGTAAATGTATGCAGTGTCTAATAAAAAATAATTAATAACCTGCCAATGCAGGAGCAGACTTGACCATTAATAATTGAATATAGACAGGAGGTCTGAGCATATAATAGACATACATAGCACATTATAGAATCCCAAATAACATAATAAATAGCAAAATAAATGTCACTTATAGAGTCCATTCTACACCTTTCAAAACCTCTATTGCTTGCAACATTTTTTCTCAACTCCATAGAGGAAATTACAAATATATACAGACACTTTTTGGCTCCATTAATATATTCTAATAACTTCACCCATTCACCTAATATTATGGGAAACAAGTTTAAAAGAGAATCTCAGGTCCCTTAAAAATATAGTATTTTGAAAGAGAGAGAGAAGGAAAGCCATAAGTAAAGAGTGATAGAGAAAGAGAGAAGGAAGGATATAAAGAAAGAAGGAACGAAAGAGAGAAGGAAAGATAGAGAAAAGAGATAGAGATAATGAAAGAAAGGTGGAGAAATAAATAAAGCAATTAAGAAAAAAAGGGATATATAGAAAATGGGTTGAAAAATGACAGAATAAGGAAAGGAAAGGTGATAATATCTCTTTACTGAGCTATGTACAAGTCTCTCAGGACAGACGTGAATAAGAGATACATCTCAATATATGGTTTGCCGGAAGCCATTTTTGCTATGCAGGGTTTGCGATGTTTTAGTACATATGCACGCTGGGGATTTATAGCCCTTATTAATTACCAGGAGGCGTTTGTAGCTGTCACTGGCTCAGTCCATTGCAGACACAGTGTGACTTCTCCCTGCTCTGATTATATTAACAGGACTATTATTGCCACATGAGAAAAGGCTTCACATTTCAATGTATTTAAAGGCTTCATGTTTTATGTGGTCCACAGGGCCTCGTGTAATAATCCCAGAGGAATAATGATCTTTCACTATTAGAGCTGGATATTACAATTATATAGCACATTTATTATTTTATCTGTAATAACAGTATACATAGTGCAGTGCTATATATAGGGTAATACAATGTATAATGTCCAACCTTCGGCACAGCTATATTTCCCATGATGCTGCATCAACCAGGTGAATGGCTGAGCACTGTGGTTAAAGTAGTCCATACCAGAAAGGGTACCAGGAGTTATATATAGGGATCTGCTTAATAAAGAGAGAATTCCATGCATCTAAGATGGGTTTCAAACTTAAGACCAAAGTAGCCGAGTTGGGGAAAAATGCCCCAATTTACTGCTTGGGATAAGTCGTCTTCCAACTCGGCTACTTTGGCCTAAAGTTTGTGACTCCCATCTCAATTCCCTGCAATCCTCTCTTTATTGAGTAGTAGACTTTATATTGAATTATAAAGTGGTTCAAATTGCAACAACATTTACTTTATTGGCTACAACGTTGATCCTTCATTCTGTGGGTGAGGACAGGCATTAAATGGGTTAAGGTGACCATCTCCTTTAATGCACGAGTAAGGGTTAATCCTCCTCACATTTTCCATTGGCTTCTATCCTGCACCAGGGTGTGACCAGTGATGTTGGGTGGACCAGTGTAACCCTTTAAGCACCGAAGGGTTAATAACAACCCTCAAGCGAGTTCAAACATAAAAATAACCATAACAAGAACAAATCTGTAAAGAAATCACCTGTGTTTCACGGGGAAGAGGCCCATGTAATGTATCTAATAAATACAACATTGTTACAGTTTCCAAAAGAGCAAAAATAAAAACGTTGAAAATAATTGTTTAATAGACAGGCAGACAGTGCTGTTCAGTAGGAAAGTATTATATTTTTAATAGTAAAAATGTATTAGTTTTTTTAAAGGTATTTGCAAAACAGCTTATTATTTCAGCATAAAAAAATAATAATATTATTTTTAGGATTTATTTACTTTCAAAAATGATATAGATTTGTATACATAAAGCACACGTATTTATACATAGTGCTATGCATTATGCCACAGGCCATACAAATACAATCATTGCTGTATATTACCTGATCCTCACAAACCTCACAATGTGTACTGACAAGGGGACCAGAGCTGGTTATTATGAATTTATTATTATCTGCTGTATGTGTCAGTCTGCACAGATTAGCGATATACATTATACATTATACATATACAGAAAAACGGGGCTAATTCGAAAATTGGAACAGTCAGCAGTCTCATGACACTGGTTTCTATGGTGATTGCTCCACATTTAGATTTAGATTTTTTTTCCGATGTATACACTTGCTTTGCACACACAGTTTTGTATGCTCATTCTTTTGTGTAGCTCTCCAGGTTGATTAAACATTAGAGAAATGGTCTATACATTTATAATAACGAATTTCTTCTAAACTATACATTAAAAAAAATAAAAAAATAAAAACTATATTCGCAATAAAGTGCTGGTCGGGTATTCGAATACCCAAAATCATATTTAAATAAAATCGTTTTTATATTGATTTTCTTTTTCACTTTGAACAATAAAATATAAACACTAAACCAATAAATAATAATAATTATAATAATAATAAAAACATGGACATTTAGGCAATCGATATATTATAGACTGCATTTTTATATATTTAGGAGTTTTCTGATTGATTTGCTGTTTTGCTTTGCACCAATCACTTGTATTTAACTACTCGTTAGCCTGTAATTACAAGGAATTGAATACGTTAAACATGTTTTAATTTATTAATACTAGGCATACATTGCATGGTTTCATTTATTAATTGTATGTTGTATACCGTGAGATTATGTCAGGTGATTTTACACCATTTAACCCCCTGATTGCCAGATCACTGAGTGACCAGCTGTTTCCTTGAAAGTCTATAGGTGAATATGTAGCTTGTCTCTTCTGTTTCTAGTGATATAACAGTATAATAACTATTCACTCCTTCATGTCTTGATTGACACAGTATAATGAAATCTGATTCCCTTCCAATGTGTTTATCAACATGCCAAATGGGCTTAATGTCACAGCGTTTTTTAACCCTTTTGTGTCTGCAAAAAGAAATCCCTCCCATCACAATGATGTTTTGTATTTTGAAATGACTGACAAAATGGAAGGTGCTGAAACAAGAAAGAGGTGAGTTTGGTGGATAGAGAGGTTCTTTAATTTCATAAAGGTAACTTCCGGGGTCAACGTTCTAAAGCTGGACTAATCAAAACGAACGTTCCATTGGTTTCCATGGTGACTGCGCTTCTTTTAATCGTTGCCCCAGATGTGCTCCTAAATATGTCATACATTATGAGGAGAATATGTAATTGTTATGTAAAGTGTAATAAAGTCAGGCGTGTCTATGAACACTGGGTGTATGCTCATTATAGGAACATGCAAGTGTGATAGATTGGTATGCGCCACATTCCTGATGTCATCTATATTTGTCTGTGCCTAGATGGATCTGATCTAATATTGCATCAGATTTACCAATCTGGCAGTGTTTCTACACAGTTGCTCCACTAATTGCATGCATGGTTTAATGTAACACAGTCTATATCTCTGCTAGACATGCTGACATTCCAGGAGAGCCTACTTGGGAACACACTGAGCTCACTAGGAGTGTATCAATGCATTACTGTAACATTAGCTAGGTAAAGCTATGCTAAGAGCAAGCTTGATACTATTAGGAATTCAGCTATCATAATGGGTTTTAGTGCATGAATTCAGTATGTTAATAAGATATTGTAACAATTATAGCAAAAAGCTTTGCAAAACATAATAATAATTATATGATAATAATCTCAGTGTTTCTACAGTGTGTATGCAGATATATACCTAAAACAATTCATACTGTGCATTCTCAGCCTTAAGATATCATATGTACAGACAGCTAGAACATGGAAACATGGATATTAATAGCCTTTTAACCTGAATTCTGCCTGGAAAGGACCCTTACTCACAGCTTACAAATTAGTATACAGTTGTAAACACAAAAATACATGTTTTGATTGGTTGTAGTTATTTAACAGAGCAAAATGCAGCATGTTGGCTCATAAAGTCTGAAACGTGTCCTGGGGGGTAGAATTAGATACTGGATGATATGGTGAAATCATTGTCATCTGGAGTATATTTGATCCAACAATTTTTGGGAAAAGTCCTTTCTACCTTTCGGCTGAAACTAGGTTTCATCTGCAATTTTACCTCAGTGAATTTTACCTACTTTTAGAGTCTGAAAAATATAAACCATCAGTGGATGTGGGTCAAGCGACTATATCAAGACTGTGATAGACGCAAATAAAATGGATTCTTTAAAGGGACTGTCTGGTGCCCAAAATGCATCTTCCAAATATTAATGCAAATGAATGTCCAAAAACACTTTAAAATGCATGTTTTACATTTTGCATTGCTTAAAATATAAAATACTTACAGCTAGATGACATTGTGAAATTACAGCAGTTTGCAAGAAGCCAGGACTGCCCACACTAGCTGAGTAAAAGTAATTTCCTTTTTTTATTTTGTTTTGCTTCAGAAACCAATGAGAATGATTTCATTCAAATTAATGGAATTTCCTGTCTCTCTAGTGATGTCATCAGACAATGTGTTACACTGTTAAGAGATCCAACTGTGTACAAGAGCAAAGTCACTTAGAGGCCACATAATGTATTCAATTCGAGGAGCACAGGAAGTGACTTAATGAAACAAAACTATCCTCTGTGTGTATATAATCAGTTCTGCCGCACCTGCAAAAAACATGCAGAGTAATCACTGAGGAGGGCTTGAGTCAAATATTAAAAATGTGATTTATGCGAATGCCTGCATCAAAATCACACTCATACCTCCCAACTTTGCGCAGGACAGTCCCGATTTAGGAGGTATGTCCCGCCGCACTCTACCTCTGTCCCATTTTTCGGGACAGAGGTACAGCTCAGTGGGACAGCAGGACTCATTACCACAATCCTGCGGTCCTGGTCGCATTCTCCAGTGTCCCAGACACCAGAGAATGCTTACTGGGCATGTGCAGCAGCGATCCTGGCTTCAGAATGAGTGGTAGCACTGACAGCCCCTCTCCCCAGACTCCACGGTGTACCGATTCGCTGGGGGGCAAAGTTGGAAGGTATGCACACTGGGAAAAAAGTCTGTGCACTATACAAACAGTAATCTTCAAAGTGGGTTTGGTAACTAGACTGTCCCTTTAAGTTCATGTTTCCCAACTTTCTTCCTCTGTCTTTGCTAAGGCCTAGCAAAACTAGATTGGAGTTATCCTTCCTGTGGCTTTAATAATCTGTTTTACTTTGTATAATAAATGATGCCTGTGGTCAATACCCATTATCAAAGCATTCAAACACACAAACATTCCGGGATATTTGGCAAAATCTTACAAATACCCTGTACAGATCACTAAAGTACCATTTTTGGTAACCAGAGAGGTCAGGCATTTGTTTAGAAGTTTGAGAATATCAAATGGTTAGATCAGCTCATCTCAAGGTTTCATCATGAAGGACTCCATCAAGGACAAACTGTGATTGAGTTTCTTTATCACCAGTCTGTGAAGGGTTCAGATTGCAACAAACACTGGTTTCTTGACTTCCAAGAATAATCACAAGTACCTTATTGTCAGAGTCCTTTTTAGACTACAGATGTCCCCTGTAACACATCCAAGAACAGCGGTGGCGAACCTATGGCACACATGCCACAACTGGCACGCCGAGACCTCAGCTGTGGCATGCGGCCAGGTTCACCTCTCACCGCTTGTCTGCTCTGTCGTCTGGGAGGAGCTGGCATCAGTGTTATAATTATGAGTGTGTGTGTATGTATAAGTGTGTGTCAGTATGAGTGTGTGTGTGTGTGTGTGTGTGTGTGTGTGTATGTATGAGTATGTGTGAGAATAAGTGTGTGTGTGTGTTAGAGTGTAAGTGTGAGTGTGTGTGTGAGTATGAGAATAAGTGTGTGTGAGCATAAGTATAACTGTGTGTGAGTATAAGTGTGTGTGTGTGTGTGAGTATGAGTATAACTGTGTGTGAGTATGAATATAAGTGTGTGTGTGTATGTGTGTGTGCCTGCGGTGTTGGCACTTTGAGGTCTGCAAAACTGTGTTGGACAAAAATTGGGCACTCGGTCCAAAAACCTTCACCATCACAGTCCTAGAATATAGTAAACATGTTTTGTGGGATATAGGCGAAAAGTGGGCGCAGCATGCCCCAGTATGGGCAGTTTGTATGGAAGTTAGTGGGGTTTAACCAGCATGTTAGAATTCATGATAAGAACTAGCATCCTTTAACAAAGATTTTACTCCAGGCTGGTGCTTAGTCTGTGTCACAAACAAAATAATTTCTATTGGATTAGTATTTATAGTGGATTGGCTTTACATGTTTACATTTTTGTTGTCTATTACAATAAGTTCCCATTGAATGGGAGGAAACTGTCTGATACTCTTGCCCCTTGGATTCCCCCAGGACTGGAACTTTCAGTCCATCTGTAAGCATTTTTAGAAGGCAGCAGCAACTCTGTTGGCATGAAACAACAGTACTGACACCCACCACTAGGTGTCACAACTCTTAATGGTCTTTCCCATCATCATCAACAATAACACAGAATGCACAATTATACATCTGTCATTTTGTTCTTTCTTTTTTTTTAACTGTGCATGTGATTTTGAACAAATAATGGTTGGGAATTATGGAACTTGTAGTTCAGCTACAGATAGACAGGTACTGCAGAAATATTTTGGATAATGGGGTAATTTCGTATAATGGATCATTTTCACCAATAAGATATATTAAATCTTCTCAACACTCATGACATACCCTTTTTACTGTGATGTGGCTGTGATATGAGGCATCGTTTGGAACCTGATGTTGGCGTGTCAGGTCTGCACATGTACCATTGTATTACCCTTTGTTGGCAGGGGAGAATCTGAGCATGCATGGAAAGGTTATATCACAGCTCAATGGGGCTGGACGCTGAATAAACTGTTGTGCAATTGCATTGTGACAGGCGTGTGTGGAATTTGCAACTTGTGGTGAAATTGGATTCTTTTTTTATAACCAACCTGTATTTGACACTACAGCTGCCTGTCAATCACTGGGTGTGTAATGTCATAGGTGTAATATGTTATTTATTCATTTCTGAGGCTTAATAAATCCTTTAATGCACGTCATCATACAAGCAGTATGGCAGACAGTCCATAACTGGTGGGCAGAGCATAACTGGTGGGATGGCTCTGTAGAGTCTTGAGATTTCCGGTACAATGCACACTTGGGCCAACTAACCCTCATCGATCCTAAGCTTGATTTTGAATTTTTTTTTTTTTTAAACTTGCAGTTTCACATTTGACCACAGGAAAAGTAAAATGCAACCAGATATTTATCCAGTATTTGTAACCTGACTGATTCGTATTCCTCACCCCAGTTGTGGGACGTCTGTGCAATTTATAGACAGTGTTCTGGTCCAATTATATTTACTTGGCCTGGGACTGTAAGTTACCAGTCTACAACTATAGACCTTGATTTCCAAACAGATATGACACTTTTATTCCTAGGTTTTAGGGGACCATTTACAATTTTGCTTAAAACATTTTGCATATAACTATTGTAGTTTAATTAAAAGTGTTATTTAATTCTTCTTCTTTTTCTTATCCTTATTATTAATATTATATATTTCCATGTTTCAATTCAATAGTAAATTCATATTTTTAGTGAAATTTTTAATCTACTATAAGAAGAGTCATTCATTAGATAGTAAATTCCTACATACTAGAAAATGAATGACACAAAAATACAAAACTACTATTCAGTAAAATAATGTTACATATATATGTCTATATATACACACAGATATATATAAATAAGTAAAATAGTTCCACCCCTGTTCTGTGTATTTATTTACTATGGTCTTTTAAACTACTTCAATAAAAACGTAATTTATTGGGTAAGTGAAGATTTACCTCATTGTGAATTTGCAAAATCGCCTCTGCCCCCTGGCTTTAGAGAGATTCAGAAGCCGTCTACATTTAAAGGTTTATTATGGCAGTCAACAGAAACAAATTAAATTAAGTGGATGACTAACCCAATTAACATAGTCAAGGGTAGTGTGTTTTCTTACAGGCCATTGAATGATCTCTTCTCTCACAGTCTGAGCAGGACTTTTTACATCTTGCTTAATGAGATGGGAATCTTTCTCCATCTTTTTCTCCTCCTTGACCTCCATTACTTTCATCGGACTCCATACCTGGACAGTAGAAACGATAGAAGTTCTGAGTGTGAGAAGTGGTTTCAATTCTTCGAATAATTGCGATATGAACAAGATTTAGAATATTGTAGATCAGAGGGGTCACTAGGGTTGGTGTCACCCGTTGCAGTGTCACCACCCTGGATTTCCTCCAGTGCCATGCCAAACAGATTCCTTAGTAATGCCAGTAAGATGGCCCATTAAATATGGTACATACAGGAGCCCCACAAATTAGGTCACACACAGGAGGCCATTAACTATGCCACACATAGGAGCCCCATTAATAATGCCACACACAGGAACCCCATTAATTATGCCACATACAGGAGGCCATTAACTATGCCACACATAGGAGCCCCATTAATAATGCCACACACAGGAACCCCATTAATTATGCCACATACAGGAGGCCATTAACTATGCCACACATAGGAGCCCCATTAATAATGCCACACACAGGAACCCCATTAATTATGCCACATACAGGAGGCCATTAACTATGCCACACATAGGAGCCCCATTAATAATGCCACACACAGGAACCCCATTAATTATGCCACATACAGGAGGCCATTAACTATGCCACACATAGGAGCCCCATTAATAATGCCACACACACAGTAGTGGGATTAAAAAATTTTAGTAACCAGTTCTGACTTTCAAGCATGGTGTGATATGTTTTTCTCTTATGTCAAACAAAATAAAATAAAAACTACTTGATTTTTGCTAAACAGCAAAATGTTTTCTACAATTTATATCATGTGGGTTATTTAAAGTGAATTTCAAAGTTAAGGCCAAAGTAGACAAGCTGGAATAATTCTCTAAGCAAACTATGCTTTCAGTTTGGATACCCTGGTCTTAAATTCCAGTTCACTAAAGAGACACACATACATACAGTCCCACTTACACACACTCACAGGCTCACACTTACACAGACACTCCAATACACACAGACACTTGACTCAGACATACACACACATGACCACTTCGATACACACACTCCCACTTAGACACACACACACACACTTAGACACACACACTCCCACTTAGATACACACACACACATACTCCCACTTAGATTCACACACACACACTCCCACTTAGATACACACACACACACACACTAGGCAAACATTTGTTTGGGGCCCCTGGACCCCTCCCCTCATCCCCTGCATACAATCACACCCTCCACCCTAATACCTCCCTACAAAATATATTATATATATTATATTATATGAAACCATATATATATATATATATATATATATATATATATATATATATATATATAATTATAATGTATAGGTGGTTTATATAATATTTACATTAAATATGTGTGTATAAATATATATATATGACTAAATGATATGAACTAACCATATGACGTGTAATATTATATATATATATATATATATATACACATACATATAAATATATATATATATATATATATACACACACACACACACATACATACATACATACATACATATACACACATACATATACACACACACACACACATATATATATATATATATATATATATATATATAAATGACTGATTTTTATAATATGTATGGCTTCATTATTATATATTTATGTATGTCTGATTTATATCATATTTTCATATTTATATCTATATATAATATAACTATGATATAAAGCTTCTTCTATATATATATATATATATATATATATATATATATATATATATATATATGCCTGGGTCTTGGGGGGGGAGAGGTACTTTATAGCTGGTTGGGCTGGAGCAGGACACTTTATGTATTGCTTGGGGCTGTATGCTGGCTGAAGGGCACTTCATGTCTGGGGCTTTTGGGGTGGGGGGCTGGCTTTCGTTCTGGATGCGCTTTAACTTACATGGGGGCTGCTGTCGTCCAGGTACCGCACCGCTGAATAGGAGGAGGCTGGCACTGTCAGTGTCAGTCTTTCCTCCGTACGCTGCACGCAGGGGAGGAGGAGACTTCCAGTGCAGTCTTTCCTCTATCGCGTGTTTCCCCAAGCGTGACTTGTGAGACGCAAACGCAGGGGAGGAGCAACAAATTATTATGCGATGCATACAAGCGCATCGTATAGTAATAAAAAAAGTGAGCTTGATTGCTGGGGCCTGGGGGCAGAGGGCGGGCCCATGGGGCAGCTGCCTTGGGCCCCCAGGAATAAATGGGCCCGGGGCAGCTGCCCCGTTTGCCCTGCGTTAAAGACGGCCCTGACACACACACTGACTCCCACTTACACATACACAGACTCCCACTTACACATACACAGACTCCCACTTACAAACACACAGGCTCACATTTACACATAGAGATTAAAAAAAAAAAAAGTTTTTACCGGTCTGCGGGCTTCATGCTGTCCCGTGGTCCTGTTTACCCGCCCTCTGATCTTAGCGCAAGATGTCACGTGCAGGGTTGAGGAGAGAGGGATTATGCAGCTTAGTTTACCAAAACTGTTACAGCTGCGGAGTGGGGGGTTTCGGGGGAGCTGTTACAGCTGCAGGCGGGCCATACCTCCATGTCCAGTGGGCTGCATTAGAGGGGTGCCACTGGCTGGGGTAATAAACTGAGTTAGACCCTGGGCACCCAGCCAGTAGGACCCCTATAACGAGTGGCACCTGGGGTGGACCTCACCTTGGTCCATCACTGGTCTACGCAGGGCCATCTGAAATTTCAGGGCCCCTTACTCCAAAAAAATTCTGCCCCAATCTGGATCGTTTATCCATTAATATGCCACTGATAATTAGATGCTTAATATGCCACTGATAATTAGATGCTTAATATGCCACTGATATTTAGATTAATATACCACTGATAATTAGAATAATATGCCACTGATAATTTGCTCCTTAATATGCCACTGATAATTAGATGCTTAATATGCCACTGATATTTAGATTAATATACCACTGATAATTAGAATAATATGCCACTGATAATTAGATCATAAATATGACCCTGATAATTAGATTATTAATATGCCACTGCTTGGATTAATATGCCACTGCTTAGATTAATATTCCCCTGATTAGATTAATATCCCCCTGATTTGATTAATATGCCACTGCTTGGATTAATATGCCCCTGATTAGATTAATATGCCCCTGATTAGATTAATATGCCCCTGATTAGATTAATATGCCACTGCTTAGATTAATATGTTTTATTTATTTTTCTTATTATATGCTTACCTCTACTAGATATGATGTTGTCACTTGCCGAGTACTGCCTCGCTCCAAATCCTAGCATAACAGTGTTTGATGTAGTCATCATGCATGTGAAAGCTCTACACAGTCGTACATGACATAAGTGCAAGAATAGTGTGACATCACATTGAAGTTTTTAGCACACTTGAGTGATGACATTCAATAAACGAGATGTGAAAACAGCCCAGCAACTTTCAACTTTGTGGAATCACAGCAGAAATCTTTTAATATCTAATAAATAGCAAACCTTTTCCTAGATTTATACACCAGATATAATGATCAAATGAAGTGCCAGATTAACTCACTAAAATGTAACATAGTGATAAAATATCAAACAGCACAGATTTTATTTTATTATAGAGATACTCAGTCATGCTGAACACTGGCACTTTAAATATTACAATAGACAGCACAGGAGAGAGACAAACCTTTTTATTTCTTAAAATGTGAGGCTTCCAAAAGTACAATCTCAAAGTGCTAGGCAACATATTTTTCAGTCTGTGCCATCTCTAAGGATATTTTGTTTTAGGCAGGGCTAGCTCTGTACAGGCCACCCCTGTGGCACCCCCTGTCTGTCACAGGCGGTGGTAAGGTATAAATATCACATAATACATTTAATTTTGAAAAAACATTCTTTGTTTTCATTTTCTTCCTCACATGACTAACCCCTGCACCCAGATTGCACCCAGGACTTACCTCAGCATGCTGAGTGCAACAAGGAATTACTCCAGCAATCAGGACTTGCCCCAGAACACAGATTGCACCCATGACTTACCCCAGCACCTAGACTGAACCAAGAACTTGCGCCAACACCAATATTGCACCCAGGATTTGCCTCTGCTCCCAGATTAAATTCACACAAATTACCCCAGCAACTAGAATGCACTCCCAGGACTCAGGATTTACCCCAGCACCCTTGACTTGACCCTGCACCAAGATGGCATCAATGATTAGCCCGAGCATCCAGATTGCACCCAGGTTTAGCTCCAGTACCAAGAACTTGCCCCAACTCCCAGGACTTACCCCAGCACCTAGATTAAACCAAAGACTTGCTTCATCACCTAGGACTTGCCCTGCACCAGTGCAGTCACAAAACTTACCCTAGCCCCCAGATTGCAATCACAGGACATGCCTCTGCTCCAAGATTGAACTCAAGACTTGCCTCTACACCCAGATTGCACACAGGACTTACCCAGGGCCGGCCCTTTAATGGCACTTTGCTGCTCCATGCAGCGGTCTTTTTTTTTCTCTGTGTCCTGGGGAGCTTCCTAGAAGGTGGTCTCGGCCAATCAGGGGAAACCACTCAACTCTCCTGATTGGCTGAGAGTCTAGAGGCCTCCCGTGATTGGCTCAGTCCCTCCTTCACACAAGGAACTCAAAGCAAAGTGATGCCTGGACCAGGTAAGTTAAAAACGGACAGTGAGTGTGTGTCAGTGTGAGTGAGAGTGTGTCAGTGTGAGTGAGTGTGTGCATGTCAGTGAGACTGTGCATGTCAGTGAGAGTGTGTGTGTCAGTGAGAGTGTGTGTTTTGTTTTGTTTTTTTGTTTTTTTGGGGGGGGGGGGGGGGGGCAGCATTTTCTTTTTCGCCCCAGGCAGCACAATGTCTTGGGATGGCCCTGGACTTACCTCAGCACCTGGCTCTTGCTTTGCTCTCCCCCTCCATCTGTGGAGTATGAGCATTGGGAGATCATATGTCCCCTGCCGCTCTGACTTCCGTAGACATGTGGAGAGTGAGAGGTTGTCTAAGAGCCTAGGCACCACACACAGGCATTGGACATAGGGGTGCCTGCCTTCTCCTCCCCCACTACGCACAAAGAAGAGCACAGGTCGTATACCCCAAAGGTCGGCCTTTTAGGAAATATTTTATTAATAACATTTCTGAATGTAGTCCTTTATTCAAGACTTTAACCATGTTTGGGATGGCCCCTCCTTTTTTGTCAATCCTTAATTATTGCATCCTTAATTATTGATATGTTTTTTATACTCAATTATATAGCACTGTAGAACCAAAATATGGTAGGATGTACTTCCAACTGAAAATGCATTGTGGTAAATCTCAGAAATGGTTATCCAACTAGCTTAAAAAGGTTAAAAGGAATTTATATTCTAGTAAAATATATTTTACAAGCAGGGCCTTTACCTGCCACATGTATATATATTGTATTATGTTACCTAAAAATGTGATTAAAATGAATAACTTATCTTTTCAACTAATGCTTTATTTACTAATTTTTAAAAAACCTTTTATGAAGAAAAGGAAACTGCACTGCAAAAATCGAAAACAATCACGTAGTAATATTTTATAAGAATATATCACACAATCTATGTGATCCTTTTACTTAAGTTAAAAATATTTCTTTTGCATATTATATTTCTAAAGGGAGTTTGTTCTGACTTCCAAAACATGCAATAAAATAACCAAAGTTCTATAGAATAATTTACATTGTACTTAACATAACAATTCAAAAGGAGGAAGCTTCAAACACCATCTCTGGATCCTTAAAACTGTTTCCTTCATTAAAAAAATGTAACATAACCATATTAAACACTTATTTTTTACTGTTCATTTTTAAGTAATTAAAAACATTTTTACATTTTTAAGAAATAATGACTTACAAGCCATGTCTGTGTCCAAAAAATACTCACAGTTGAATTGTGTTTCTATCCTAATATTTGTATTTTTAAATAGGTTTCCTCTGTATAAAACTGTTTATAATATAGTACAATGTACAATGATTTTTTTTATGTTAATTCAATTTCCTTTTATTTTTGCTAAATAAAATTATTTACAGAAAAAATATATAAAAAATGTTTACAGTGAAATAAAATATCACTTGTTTTTTCTATACACTAATTTTTAAAAAATAATTTTGCATTTATTTATCACAGTTTTCTTAAGGAGTGTATGAATAAAACATTTTTTATTCTACATTCACAGGAAAAAAAGTGTGTCATGTTTCGAATTTTTTTTAAACTTGTATGAATATGGAAGTAGAACTGTAAGGTTAATATCTGATTTGAAAAAATAACTCTTCTCAAGAGGATTTAATTATTACTTAATTTTTTGCATGTTTATATAAATTTAAAAAATTTAAAAATATTTAAAAATAATAATTTTCCATCTAGTTATAATTTAAAAAAGGAGATAAATATTAAACTAGCATTGGCTAATGAATCAAGCAAACAAACACTTACATTATATGAATGTGTGCAAGATTTTAATTATTGAAAAGGAATAATTGAATAACATTGCTTAATTCATCCAGAAATCTTTTTTTTGCAATCTGAACAAAACCTTTTTTTAGTGATTAATATAACATTGCATTTGCCTTATTGCTGTACGTAGAGATGGAGGCAGTTTATTCTGGTAATATTCTGTAATGTCCGTTCAGTGAGATATTTTATTATGTGAAAGCCTCTTGTGTAAAGACTCTGCATGCCAGGAAATGGTTATGCAAGTGCTGATCTTACCCCATGAGAAGTATGAATGGAAGGTGTCTTGCTGTACTGGCGACCAATTATACTGGATTTTGGTGTGTCAGCCCTGGGATCCGTAAATGGCTCTAAACATAACATATATTGTACAGTCAGTACAGTAAATGCTCACTTATGAAATACATTCAAAAAAATCTGGAGCATGAAAGCTGTGCAAATCCTTGATGATTTCTATGTGACAGAGTGGAACATTTAATGCAATAGCATTTGATTGCTTCTTATGTCTTTAATGTGTATTAAAAAATAGGCTATATAGATAGCAGGGTTTTTTGTGGGAATTTAACTAATAATTTTAAATATTACAAATAATAATAACCTATATTTTTTAAATTATTTTGTTATTATTGCTATGGTATTAGGTACTGTGAGTAACCACTGCTGTCCTATATGCCAGTACAGAACTAAATAACTGCAAGTGCAGAAAAAAAATGTGATTTAATTATTTAATTGTCATTTATTTTAATAATAAAAGACTATTTTCTTTACTCTTTATTATTTTTTTTCCCATTTTTTCCCTGAAATTAAGGGAATTCAATTTATAATATAATCTTCAATGTCTTCAGATAGCAACAAACTTTCTACTCTGATCAACTGTAGTAAATGTTTCACTGAAGCCCACCTAAAATAAAAAGATTTTTTTTAGGAAACTCATCCTGTGGGGTGTAGCGGTTATAGTGCAATATCGTTTTTCCTATACGATTGTTCAAATACCTGGCCAGGTGAACTAAACCCAGTGGGTAAGGACCGCTTTTGTATGTATACTTTTTATACATATTTTGAGGTTTTTATGTATATTTGTATTATGTATATTTTACCCATGTGACCAGCTGCTTATTATACCATACAGTGGCACTGGACTTTTCTTTTTGTTGTATATACATTTTATCATTCTGTGTCTATGATACTTAATAAATTAATACTTTATATATTATATCTGACTGTCTCTAGAGTTCCCTTTTTTTTTTTTCTTTTCTTTAGCTCTGTCTCCTTTTAAATCATATCAAATATTTATTCATCAATTAAAAATTTAATTTAAAAAGCAGGGGCTTAAAAAAAAACAATGATTAAAAATGAATGACATTGCAAAACAATATGAAAATGTACACGACATTACAGGGCATTTTACCCCCTATGGAAAAATGTTATTTAGTAGGCTGATATTATGTGTTCTCCCATATATATATATATATATATATATATATATATATATATATATATATATATATATATATATATATATATATATATATATATATATATATATAGATAGATAGATATCAGTGTTTTTCTGGGGTCAGTGAGCTGGATTATGATCTGCCTCACTGCCACACCTTTCTTCGCTCGGTAAAAATGCTGTTTTTTCTTCCTTTGCTGCAGGATCTGCAACCTGCAGGCTCAAAGCTGCCGATGCTCTACATCTTCTATAATGCTCTTCCAGCTAAGAGGTTGGCACAGGAGAATGGGGAATATAGTCCTGCAACATCTGGAGGATACAGACCCCCTGCTTTACAGGGTCAGCCACTGGATAGAGGACAGCAGGAAGTGAACATTAGCATGCAGTGGGGAGTGCACATGCATTTGGGAGCGTGCAGATGCTCTTTGCTTGATAAATGAAAAAGCAAGGTCGCGAAACGCGTTGAATGTTATTGACATTTAGAGCATGGATTATTATAACTTTTCTAACATCTGGTTCTTACCTGCTCCTCGTTTTTGCTACTTTGCTGGTGACCCTGACCTCTACTAGCATTGCATTTGGATTATTGCTTTCCTGGAACTGGTGTGCAAACAAATTCCTCACAGCCATCTCCTTGCTGCCTTGTCTGGTACTTATCCAGTCATCTGCCTTGCTGCTTTACTTCAGGTGGGTTTTCAGTATTAAGTATTAATATTTTACTTCTGACCTAGATTGTGCCGTTAACACTAGAAAATGTCCCCTTCCAAAACAGCCACTCAGCGTCATGGATGTCCAAAGGATTTTTTCCAGGGAGGGGCAAAATATCAAAGCAGGAATGAACTCATGGCGTGTGGAAATCAGCAATTTATTGAAGGAAATTGGTGAGACAAATCCATGGCATCAATTACAGTCAAAGTGATATCGTGGGGAGGTCGAACTCAACTTCTGACAGCAACGTGTTTTTGCGGCAATCTGGCGGTCATCGGACACCCCGCACAGAACCCTTTACCAGATGCCAACCCTGTACCTGGACTCACAGGACAATCCACCTGTGTGCCTGACCACCTCAAACCTTCTACAGAAAAAAAGCAAGGACTTAGTCCTTATCACAGGTTGCTCCACCCGTTTGAGCAGGAATTGGAGACCTGTTATAAAGAAGAGACCACTGGTTTGCTGTTATTGTTCTAAGATGAGTAAAGAGACTGAAAAGACTTAGCTGGAAACCACAGAGAAAGGTCCTAGAAGCCACAGTTCCTGTTGGAACAGCATCATGCACCTCTGATCAGCAACAGTTGTGCTAAATCTTCCATAAAAGTTAAAGATGTTTAGGTAGCTTCTGGACTATCTTTTAAGTACCATTTGCACATGGACACTGCATTTTTATTTTTTCATATTGCATAATAGCTGGGACCAGCTTATACTATTTCTATGTATTCTATATAGCCTAGCCCTATATCCTTTAGGTTATGTCCTGCTTGTCAGGATCTAGATGTAACTGTTATTGTGTATAATAATTAGTGCGTAATCCACTGTGTTTTTAATCTAGGATGGAGTATCCAAGAAGCACAATGATCTATGTTTGTCTGTTGTGCATTCCTCGAATATCAAGCCTACGCATTACATCATCACCATCCTGGTGTTTGTCATTCACAAGTTAATTAATTTGAGAAGACATAAAATGTGCTAGAACAAGATGAAATTTCCAATGGAAGAAAAATAATGAATTTCCTCTGATTCATGTTTATTAGTTATATTGGATATATTTATTCCTTCAGTTTCCGCTCTTTTCATTTGTCAGATGTTGGTTATAATAGCTATGTGTGTCCTGAATTCTGCTTAGGACCACTGACTATGTGAGTCAGTAGAGTGGAAAGTGTAAGTGTTTTTTTTATTGAAGAGGGCCTTTTGGACAGCTGGTGGAATACATGTGAATATCTCCCTTATAACTGTGTCTACCTTACAGTTGTCTCCTCAGAAAATGTTTTTTGTGTGTGTGTGATTAAGGTCCCTGTGCAAGTCAGACTGGTTAGAACTTCCTTGTTTTGGCTTTTGGAGTTGTTCACTGGAGTTGTTCACTGAGCTGTACATTTATTGTGAGGTTGTACTGAAATGGTACTTCACATACACTGCAGCTTGGTGATAGCCTGACGTATGAGCCTTCCCCTGTATTGTAGCATTCATGGGTACATGTTCATGGCACAATTGTTTCTGGCAGAGCCAGAGACTAGACCAGGGCAAAAGGTGGCATCAGCTATTCCTGAACTCCCATGATGCTGACTTTGCCTTTTTTTGGTAATTCAGACCCTTATTGGCTCCCTCATCACTGTGGGAGTCAGTCAGAGGGCTACCTATTTTGCTCACTATTGCTTAGCCCTGGTAGAGTTTATAGCACATGAATGTGTAGCAGGTCCGCACTCAATTAGATCGTTGGTGCCAGGTCAGGATCTCCACCCTGATCCCCACAATCCAAAGAAATCCAAACAACGACAGCAACTTTTCGCGCTTGAAAAACCCCTGAGAAGGGTTGAAACGTTGTTTCATTAGTAGGTGTAACTGGTTTTCAGGTCTACTTGTCCTCCTGGACTCGCTGAATTCCCGGCAGGGGTAGACGCTAACATTGCTCATGGTGGAAATTTACTGGCATCTGTAGTGGACAATTAATGATGTTTAATAGACCTTCACAAACCGCGGACATTGGTGGCCTTGTATGGACACTTACCATGGTTCCCGCTGCCATTTCAGTCATTCATCTTTGTAGGGTTCATGGTATAGTTTACTCAACAGGAGGAATCTCACAACCGCACTTAATAATGGCAGAAGGTATATGACTGGCAATAGTAAGCCCACCTCATCTCAATCTCGCCACATTTGGAGAAATATCAGTGCATTTTAAAAATCAACTACTGACTAAAGAAACACAAGCCATTACCTTATAATCACTTTTCCTCTAAATGGAACCCTGGTCAGTTGCCCACTTTTTCTGGCCTATTACCAAGCCTGGCCAACGTTGGCACAAAGGGCTTCCAGTTTAGAAACCTGTCTCTTATGTCCTCAACCTTTTATATCCATTTAGTTTCTCAAATCTGGGGGAGAAGCTAAACCTGCCTGGCTGCCCCCTTTGGTGGGCCCTGGGCAAATGCTCACATTGCCCATTGGATAAAGCCACGCTGCTTGATCCAAGCAAATTCACTACCTGAAGCTCTGTTTAGGGCCACCCACCCTCACCCACTACCTGATAGAAATAGGAACCTTAATATAATGAAGAGGAACTCTTTCCCACACACACACAACTATCACCCAGGACCAGTCTCCCAAAATGCAACTCAAACAACCAATCACACCCTTCCCAGACCAAACCGTACAGCAACA